>MU194787.1:0-13379 GCA_016904865.1 Pissodes strobi | reverse complement strand
AGAAAGTGTCGTCAATTCTGAAGGGCTACCATAATTTTCCAAGTGGTGTTCAGAACTTTGTACACTACTTGGCCTAGAAGGAGTCATCAATCCTGAAGAGCTAGCATAATTTTCCATTGATTGTTGAGAACTTTGTGTACTGCTTGGCCTAGAAAGGGTCGTGAATTCTGAAGGGTTGGTATAATTTTCCATGGAGTGTTGCGGAAGTTCTGATGATGGGCGACTATTAAAACGAGATGGATTCGTTGAATTGGAATTGCGGGATGAACATTGTTGCCTTGCAAGTTTTTCTTCATCACTAAGCACCTGTTGTAATTTCATTCTCACATCCATTTTTCTTCCTTCAGAAACTTTTCTTAAATGGGCTAGTAAGCTCATTAGAAAATGATAGTCAGCAACCTCTTCAATTTTTGATTGGCTGTACACTACCGTTTTTCGCTTAAATTCTCTCAACTTCTCCTACTCGATAGTCAAAAGTTGTTGAATTGCATCAGATTTGAGAGTTCTTGCATGTTTAGTTTGAGGTGAAACAAACTCCGAAGTCTTCCCGGTTTTTTCCATTTCTGCTTTCCGCGTGGCGCCTTGATTGACGGCGACGTTTTGATTAGTTTCAACAATAAAATCAGCGAATAATAACTACGATAAGAAGATTCACTCTCCGCGGCGGCACGTCAACGGTATGTCTCCTTCCCCGCGCGAAAACTAGCATGATACTGGCATGTGGCCTTTGGACCCGGCGCACACTGGTCGAATTTCTAGGAAAGCTGGCCATAATAAGGTTTACCAGAAATAAGACATAAGAGTTATTAAGTATTACACGTTTAATATATCGTGTTTTAGACAAATAATTGTTGAATTTTTTGCTCATCATCTATATTTATATATAGGGAGTATCAATCATCACTAACGATAAAATTCATGTATAAAAATCATTTGTATGTTCTTAAATCGTTTTAAAAAATTATTTTTAAAATGAAGGGCTCCTTCGTTGTAAAAAAAGGGTTTTAAATTTTTAATTCGATGATCCAAATTTTGTTTTTGCAACGGTTAATTCAGGAGTCTCACGAGCAAAATGAATGTTAAGCGGACGACAGAAACGCGTTGATGAGGGCCTGCAATTTTGCCATACATGTATTTCAGGGTTATCGCTATTTTTAAAAATTAATCTAATAGGGACGAAATGAATAAAAAAATATAGAAGCATCAGTGCAGCTGTTGTTCAAAAACACTTGCTTATATTCTGACTATCCCAAGGTAATATCAAAGCCATATTTACAAATTAAAACTAAATTATAAATTTTTATCTGCTGATTCCGCCAAAGTATTTATTACCTCTTTTTATAATAACATCAGTCTTGCATCAGCAATAATGATTTACCGAAATTTCAGCTTCAGTTTCACTTACTACAATATTATGGGATTAGGGGTGGGCGACAATAATCGATTATTCGATTCACTTTTAAGAAATTACCGATTAATCGACATCGATTAATATTTCAGAAAATATCGATAATCGATTATTTCGATTAATCGATTATTCAGGTATTTGCTAAAATATTAACACCAACACATAACCTCAACGGAGTGTTAGCACGTTAGCAGTATAGTACATCAGTCTTTATCTTTTTATTATGTATTTGGGCAAAACTATATGATAAGAATGATCACTCTCCGCGGCGGCATGTCAACGGTGTGTCTCCTTCCCCGCGCGAACACTAGCAGAATATCGGCAGGCCATGATACAAATAAAACAATCATGTTGGCAGGCGACCTTTGACGCGGCGGCCATAGACCAGCTCATCCTTTTGTCAGATTAATTTTCACGCCTAAATTCTATAGTCGAGTCAATATTCGATATCACATAATAACGCTATTTTTTGTTGTGTTTTATTACAAAATAGGAATGAAATATACAGTAAAAATATTATGCGAAACCTTTAACCAATTTTAAAATCACCCAAAACGCCAAAATTTAATTAAATATTAAAATATGGGGCAAATTCGAGCAACATTTTCTTCTTGATGTCTTTTGTCAGAATATTAGTATTCGGAAATATGGTGAAATCATTAACACAAAATCAAAATCTTTTAAATATTAGTTATTACATACCTTGAGTATTGTTATAAATAATAACTAATTAAAAACGTTAACAGATTTTTGAAACAGCCAGTTGAATACATACTTTATCAAAATATTTATTTGGTGATAATAATAAAAAAAAACCATAACGTAAGTTTGACAGGGCGCTGCAAACAATTCAGAAGATATCAATTGTGTTTTTCCAAAGCCAAATAGAGTATTAGAGTGCTATAAATAATTTCGTCATAAATTTGATTAAATATACCGCAAACGAAAATATCGTTTATGGCCAGCTTTTATTTAAATTCAACCTGTGTGCGGCGAAGTTCGCCGATCGTTACCAGGCAACGAAGAAAATAAACGACGATTCCTTTGTAGCGCTCTCTTGCCATTGAGTGGGTCTTCTTGTCGTAGTTAATATTCGCTGATAAAATCATCTTCTGGCAAATCATCAGATTCTTTACCATCGTGTCCTGGGTCGTTTCCGGATGCGATTTTACTAAATATACTTGACGCTAGCACAAGACACGCCCATCGAAATAGGTCAGCTTCAAAAATCTCCGTAATCTTCGATATACTCGGCATCAGCAGATTGCACTAAATATACTGCCCTCCAGCACAGGACTTGGTGTTCAGCAAAGCCGCTATAATATAAGCCAAGTCTATAGAAATATATGTTTTATTCTGTAAACTTTAATATGTTATATTATGGTCTTATTCACCTGTTTTCGAAATGCAAAGAATTTTTATATTTTCACTTCATGCAATGCCCCCCGCGAATAGTTGGTTTTGCCTCCGCTTGCATCACTCGCTGCGAGGCGCATCCAACAAAAACTAACCCAAGCCTTGTCAAAAAACTAACTAACCCAAAAAAATAAATACAAAAAAAACTTGCAAGGGCCTAGGGTCGAAACCATTGCCTCGCATTTCAACAAGAGCCTTACCACTGCACTGGAGCCAACTGCACATCGGCTTTCCTAAAAAAAACTCATACAAATGCGTGTGAGACTACTAGCCGAGATGGCACCGAGCCCTGTGCTGGAGCGCAGTATATTTAGTGCGATGTGCTGACGCCGAGTATATCCGAGATTTTTAAAGCTGACGTATAACGGTGGGCGTGTCTTGTGCTAGCGTGAAGTATATTTAGTAAAATCGCTTTCCGGATTGAGTATCCATTTTCGGCTCCAAAATGTTGCTCTGTAATTTTCTACCTATGAACTGATCTTTTAGAAACATCATATTTTTAAAATACGGCCATTTTGATTCATTAACTGGTCCTCCCTCCTGACCAGAACGTGTTTTCGGTAGCTTGTTCAGCTCTTTGCGAAAGGTGTCTCATAGACCACGCCACTTGTTTTTTACGGCTTCCACTGAAAAGAAAACGATACTTTTAAAAAATAACCACTTAATTTGTTTTTTTTATATAATAATTATTTATTTTGTTTCAGGTACATTTCTACTGAGATGTCGTTTAGATCATTAAGCTTTTCATACAGAATTTCACATACTGCAATACGGCAGTTGGTTTATGAAACTTGTCAAGCAATATGGAATAATTTTCAAGAGAAACATATGCCGATACCTACAACCGATTTTTTTCAAAACATTGCGAAAGACTACTTCCAGAAATAGAATTTCCCTAATTGTGTCGGCTGCATAGACGGCAAACATATTCGAATAAAATGTCCCAAAAACTCGGGATCGATATACTATAACTATAAACAGTATTTTTCAATTGTATTACAAGGCATGGGTGATGCGAATTACAAGTTTGTGGTTATTGATGTTGGAGCCTACGGGAAGCAAAGCGATGGAGGAATATTTTCTCTCTCCAATATCTACAAATGTTTAGAGGCAAAAACATTCAATATGCCAAATCCTGAATATATACCCTCAACAGAAATCAAAACTACTTTTGTAATATTGGGTGACGAAGCCATATTTACTAAAGCCATATTCTAGACAAAATCTTTCAAATGAAGAGCTGATTTTCAACTACCGCTTGTCTAGAGCTCGGCGTTGTATTGAATGTACGTTCGGTATACTAGTTGCTAAGTGGAGATTTTTAAAAACCGAATTGCAAGTGACTCCTGAGAACGTTGACATTTTAGTTCACACTGCATGCCTACTTCACAATATACTCATTGATATTGAAGGAGTTCCAGCACAACCCGAACAAAATATACACAATGATAAAATATCTGTTTCAAGGCGCTACAACCACAATGGAGCAACAGCTAGTCAAATAAGAGACAATTTCAGGGATTACTTTTGCAGCCCCGAGGGTGCAGTACAATTTCAATATAATATTTTTACTTAAAAAAAAACTTTCATAACATATTCGAAAATCATGTATATAAAAACTGAATATTAAAATAAATTTGATTACTTACCATTATTTTCCATTTCTCTAGCAATATTTTCCCATTTCTGGCGAGATATATCCCTATTATGGTAGTTTTTTTTGCTTATATCCCATAAAGATCTGTTTTCAAAAATTAAACTGATAAGTTTTTCGACATCAAATTGCACCAGTTCGCTTATAAAAATCAAATCTATTGGAACTTGTTCTGACGAATTCGTGCGTAATCTGACGATCGAACCGCATGCAGTATTAGACTAACGGCTCATGACAGTTTTTTCGGCATGATCGTTTACCGTCGGCCATTCGAATTTTTGTCTTTCATTGATCGAGTATTAATGCGTGATGTCAAAATTGGAGCTCCCTTTCGTGCAGAAACATTCGGAATGTTGATGCGAAAGTGTATTAAAAAGTTGCGATTTGGCATGATTGTTTACCGTCGGCCGACTGCTTTAGACGATAGTTAATGACAGAAAAGTCCAGTGGACAATTATCTGCCGACGTTTCGCATGGTTATAAATTGGCCAAAAATTCATTTGTTATTGCAAAAAAAACGACTATTATGGTATGATCATTTACTGTCGGGCGTTCATGGCGATCGTCTATTTATGTTATGTGGTAGCGAAAAATATCAAAGGCCGACGGTTTTCACAGTTAGAAAAATTTTTAGTGGTAAATTCAAAGTGCAATTTTTTTTATGAATATGGCATGATTGTTTACTGTGTAAAATATTGACAGTTACTTCAATTTAGAGGAAATATTGTTGTTTATAACAATGGCCGACGATTCAGGCGGTTATAAACTATTATGAACAAATTAAAATGTTGTAAAAAAATATGAACAATTCGGACTGATTGTTTACCGTCGGCCATCAGCATCATTCGATTGATAATGTTGCAAAATGACGATGTGAACGTGGACCGACGAATCAGACGGTTAAAACACCTTATACAAAAATTAAAAATTTCTAAAAAAATATTAGCAATTTGGGCTGATCGTTTACTGTCGGTAATTAGTTTCAGTAAACTGATAATATTGCAATACGACGATATGTACCTGGGCTGATGAATCGGGCGATAGCAATATCTAATAGGGAATTTTCAAAGATTCAGAAATTTTTGAACAGTTGCACTATGTACCCCTACCACCAATGAAATGTAAAAAACTGCATCAGGCCGAACGACACGCGTCCTCACCTCATTGTGACTAGCTGCAAGGCTGCAACATATTATATTGATCGGAACCGACTTTGTCTTTAACATTTTTTTTTCTACAGCCGCGCGCAAAGTATCTAATTACCAAATTCAAATGAAATTGCAAAATCGACGAATGCCGCGGAACCTATTTTGCGCTCTAGAGCGTACAAGAAAATGGAAATTCTCACTTTTTCCGTCGAGTGTGCTATGAATAGTCATTTATTTATTTTATTTATTTATTTCAATCTTCCTGTTTTGACAGTTACAAGTTGTATAGGAATAGTTAACAAAACAAAACTTAAAACTAAGAGCTAAAAGTTTTGCTAAAACATTTCACAGAAACTTACAGTAACAAGACTTGAGCTTCTCATTTAAAGTCCCAGTCGTTAACAATTATTTATAAATTAAAGATGACTTGACTCAATTAGGTTATATAGCTAAAATGCTAAAGTTGTTCTAAAACAAAGACTGGGACATCATACAGGCCAGAGCATGTTGTTTCGTTTTTACATTTTTTTAAAGCAGAGTAAAACTCGTGTGTACTAAAAGATGTGACAAAAATGGATTGTAAATAAAGTTCGCAGGAAGTGCAATCCGACATGCTGAAATTATCATTGCAGGTTGAATTTATTAAGTATGCGGCGCTGGTGAAAAAAAAAACTACAAAATTCATTACTAATTTCTAATGAGTTAGTTAGGTAAGTATCATTAGATAAAATTGTGGTAGGGTTTGTTATTATTTTTTTTTCCAAAACCTAGTGTAGCAATGTAGTGTTACTACATGCCAGATAATTTTTGAGTTGTTTGCGGTATCTATTAGTTTTTGTTTCAAGAAATTGTGCTTTTCTACAGTTAGTAGTTCATGAAATATTTTTTTTGTCTGAGAGTAAAGTTGTTTAGATTCCTGAGTACCGAGAGTATTAGAAAGCCAAAATAACTCCTTTAAATGCTCACTTTGCTTTATTTTAGATCCGAATTTAGCCATGCTTTATTTTTTTCAGTGTTTTTTATGTTTAATTTTTTAATACGTGTTTAGAACCTCTAAACAATAAAGAAAATTGTGCCAGAAAAAAACATGATTCGTTTACGTCTTGAGGGTATATAATCGTAAATGGCTGAGGTCGGCCCTGGATAACTGATAGTTAAGCTGAAAAATATTAGGAGCGTCATAAAATCTTTAAAAGTAATGTTCATTGGAGACTACAATTTCATTGTTAAGGCTGTTACTTTCCGAGATAATGATTTGTGCTTTATGGTCCGCTATGTTTGCCTCAAGATTATTGGCCTGAAAGTTGAGGAGGTTTGTGATAACATAATCTAAGGCGGAGGGAGTATGATTCGGGGAAACCCTAGTGGGTTCAAGTGGTAGAATAGACCGTATATTAAAACTTTCCAGCAAGTCGGGGAGAATGTTTTTTTCATGTGCTTCCTTTAAATAGTTTACATTTAGGTCACCGCATATTAAAATAAATTGATGTTGAGATGTAATATAACAAAGTGTTTCATTAAATGCAGTTATGACTCTGCTGAAACTTTTTTAGGTTATTATTATTGCACAAATGAGCTATACTTGTATTATTAAATTTAAATGAGATACCTACGCATTCTAAAATTAATTCTGTTGAGAATTTTAGTAAGTCCATAGTTTTGAAGTGGTCATTCTTGCTGTAAATGGCAACACCACCATGAGAGTGTTTTTTTCCGAGAAGTTGGCTGTTAATTGGTACCCTAGTATGGTAGTAACTTTTGCTTGCTCCTCCACCACACATAAAAATTGTGGATTTTCGTGTTGTAACAGAAGTTCCAATTGAGATCTCTTGTTTGTGATGCCTTGTGTGTTAACGTGGATGGTTTTCCAAATGTGTGTTTGAGAGTTATCTCTTCCATCTCGGTTGGTGATTAAAGCCTCGGCTGTTGCGGTTGAAGCTTCGGTTTTAGCTGTTTCCCTGATTGTTGTAACTGCTTGGAAACTAGGAACGAAATGGCTGTATCTGCTGAATTTTTTTAATAACTATATGTTCAGGCCAATTTTGGGGCTGGCCTTCACTGTAAAAGCTTTGTATTCGCCCGACTTAACGGGTATATTTTCAATATAGAACTTTTCACTTTCGCCAAAATTATTTTATAGATATTCCATTACTGTCGCATCTGACGCGTCGTTCGAGATCTTGGAGAAAATAATAGAGGTTTGAGGAGTTAGCTCAGCCGCTGTGAGAGTTTCGTCAGTTTTCTTTTGGCCTACGAGGCCAGTACTTTTTGAACTGTATGGGGTATTGGCTAGTTTTTCAGATTGGTTTTGTTTTCCAGTCATAGAGTTGCAACTAGAATTTTATTGGGTACCGGCGGGATTTACCCTGAGGCTGGGCTAATTTTTCCTAGTTCGTTCCAAAGGCACAGTATTTCCGCTTGTTGCTCTTTAATTTTTCGTATGCACATTGCAGATCTTGTAGCTGTTTTTGATCTTTGCCTGTCGTGAGTGGAGTCGTGGCACTGGCACTGGTCTGAAGTTCCTCGTTGCATTTCTTAATGTCACAAACAGTCGTGGATAAAACATCCAATTTGGACGCAAGAGCTTGCTCAGTTTCGAAAGAGGTCAGGAATCTGTTTGTGCTATCTAGTGTTTTTGAAAGCTTTTCATTTGATTTTTCGGTTTTAAGGATAAGGCCTTTAACCTCTTCAAAGCCTTTATTTAGTAGCTGATTTAAAATAGACAATGTGTTCTTGTCTCCAATATCCGTAGTTTTGAGCTGAAGACACTCTTTACAGTTGTAGGCCACGCAAGGGGATTGCTTCTTAACCGTAACCCCCTTGTGCTCAAAGGCTATAAGAGTGGAACAGTATACATACAGTAGTGTCTTGCAATTGTCACATTTTGCAAGAGAGTACGAGTCGCCTTCCACTGCGTTGCACTTTTTACAAGTAGACATACTTTAATAAGCTGTTCAGAAAATTGGGCACATAAAACCTATGGTCAGCGCCAGCACTATACCTGATCGACCGGTTTATTTATTGTATGTTGTTGAACGAAATTGTGGGCATCAACACTGATAAGAGAACATTCCAGTGTTATTTTTTGTTACTATATCCAGGAGGCTCTACACGCAACGGTAAAACCTAAGGCCAACCTTGAGGCGCTAGACCTCGAGGCGAACATAAAAAGAAGGGGGTCTCCACACACTGCGGCGTACCAATTGTCCATGTTTTTGTACGTGATGGCATCGACAGACGATGCTCTTGCTGTTGTTGGTTTATTGTTAGCTGTGGAAAGTACCTGGTCATTTAAGAATTGTAAGAGTTGAAAATACCACAATTTTGGCTGGTATACTTCGTCTGCACCACTTCCTGTTCTCATCGATTCCGTTATCTTTTTTAATTCTTTCCGAAAACTGCTACGCATATTATTAATTTTTTTATTTACACAATCTTTGTTTGCCAAAGGCTCCACTTCTTTAATTTTTTCCACTAATATTTCGTAAGCAGCTTCCCTTTTGAACCGGTCATGATAATCTTTTGATGTAGTTTGCCACACGTTTTGCTGATTAAGTTTAAAAGTTTCACAAACTATTTTTATAAGAGTCGACGTGTTGTAGTGATCATCGACTATTTACACATTTTCAGAATATTTTTGCATGTAATACTGCAGTTATCACCGATTTTTCGACGTTAAAACCACTACGACCATTCACCCACGACGACGCCTCTTTATAAACTGGCAACTGAAAATAAATAAAGGACTGTCGTGCGTTGGTTACAGCTGTTGCTGGCATTCCTGCTCTAAATATGCCGGAATATAATATGTTATATGTATAGTATTTCAAAATTAGTTACCTATATGTTGTGCAATCTTAAATTATTATATTCAATTATTTGATAGCATTTAAATTATTCTCCCGATTCGTCGACCCACGTAGATATCGTCGCTTTGCAATATTATCAGTTTACTGAAACTGATGGCCGACGGTAAACAATCAGTTAAAATTGTTTGTATTTTTTTACATCTTTTTAGTTTGTTTAAAAGGTGTTTTAACCATCCGATTCGTCGGCCCATGTGCACATCGTCATTTTGCAACATTATCAATTGAATGAAACTGATGGCCGACGGTAAACAAACAGTCCAAATTGTATGCGTTTCTTTGAACTGTAAATTGCGTCGGCCGAATGTTTACAACCGTCAAAAACGTCGGCCAGTGATATAATCATCCATATTTCATCGAAATTTAATAACATTGTCAAACGCCCGACGGTAAACAATCATGCCATATTCATAAAAAAAATTGCAGTTTGAATTTATCACAAAAAATTTTCATAACTGTGAAAACCGTCGGCCTTTGATATTTTTCGCTACCACATAACATAAATAGACGATCGCCATGAACGCCCGACAGTAAACGATCATACCATAATAGTCATTTTTTTTGCAATAACAAATGAATTTTTGGCCAATTTATAACCACGCGAAACGTCGGCAGATAATTGTCCGCTGGACTTTTCTGTCATTAACTATCGTCTAAAGCAGTCGGCCGACGGTAAACAATCATGCCAAATCGCAACTTTTTAATACACTTTCGCATCAACATTCCGAATGTTTCTGCACGAAAGAGAGCTCCAATTTTGACATCACGCATTAATACTCGAACAATGAAAGACAAAAATTCGAATGGCCGACGGTAAACGATCATGCCGAAAAAACTGTCATGAGCCGTTAGTCTATATAACCGGAATAATCGTCTTCGAATTATTTGATTTATTCATACGAATTCTGACGTGTACGTCAGAACGACAGTTCATCAGAACACGCATGCACTATATACGTATGTAACCTACATAAGCAAAAAGTCTTGATCGTTGGCATTGGTTAAAAAATGGTCAACATTCTCGTTGGAAACTACTTTTGATTTTTTGGCCTTATACCCTTCCGATTGTCTCTTCAAAAACAAAACTAAATTAGTGTACCTGCTTATATCGATATTTTTCTCATTTGACAACATAGTCCTCAACATTGAATATTGGCTCCAAAGTGACGATGACTTTTGTTGCTTCGACTTCTGCTGGAAGTACGCCATTCTCGGTGGGATGCTTCACTTTCTTCTCACCGCACCACTTTTCGAAACGTTTATATGCATTTTTATACTAGGCCCTTGACCGCGTAGGAAAAAGTGAATTTCTTGCTAATCTCGCAGATTCTTCTACATCGGACGAAAAAGCTTCAGTATTCTCGATGTCTGAATAGCTCCTTATTAACTTTATAGCCACAATCTCGATATTTGCATCACAATTTGTACGAATTATAGCTTGACAAGTTGACTGACACAAACAAAAATATTAAATAAATAACATCCTATCACCATAACAATCCATCAGGTACATGATATTTTATAAATTCATAAAAAATAAAAATCAACTAATTTTCACAGGCACGTAGAAAAATAACTAATAAAAATTGAAAATTGGCTAATTTTCACACGTATGTAGAAAAAATATTGTACGACATGCGTGTGAAAAGTTCGCCTAAGGCCCTTGTATGAATTTTGAACTTTCATGCTCGTGCCTTAAACATGCACTTTTCACCCTTGTATCATAAATAGCTATTATATTTATAAAATATCAAGTACCTGATGGATTGTTATGCTGATAAGATGTTATTTATTTAATATTTTTGTTTGTGTCTGTCAACTTGGCAAGCTATATCTCGTACAAATTGTGATACAAATATCGAGATATTTGTGGCTATAAAGTTAATAATAAGCTATTCAGGCATCGAGAATACTGATGCTATTTCGTCCGATGTAGAAGAATCTGCGATATTAGCAAGAGATTCAATTTTACATACGCGGTCAAGAGTATAGTATGAAAATGCATATAAACGTTTTGAAAAGTGGTGTGGTGAGAAGAAAGTGAGGCATCCCACCGAGAATGTTTTATTGTCGTACTTCCAGCAGAAGTCGAAGGAAGAAAAGTCATCGTCACTTTGGAGCCAATATTCAATGTTGAGGACTATCTTGTTCAAAGTGAAAAATATCGATATAAGCAGGTACAATAATTTAGTTTCGTTTTTGAAGAGGCAATCGGAAGGGTGTAAGGCCAAAAAATCAAAAGTATTTTCCAAAAAGAATGTAGAACATTTTTGAACCAATGCCAACGATCAAGACTGCTTGCTTATGAAGGTTGGATTAATCATCACGCCCGAGGGATATGTGGAGAACTCCTTGGAAAATAAGCGAAAAACAGAGTTAAAGATATTAGGAGAAAGAGAGGTTGTCAGTACACAGCCAGTCAAAGGAGCTACAACTGAGGATATTTTGATCAACAGTTCCATTTCTAATGAACAATTTTCATCGGGGATAAATTTAGAGAACTGTAAAAATTGCGTGATTAACATATTTAAATCATAAATTTTATTGTTAAATTTAAATTGTTTGTAAGGTTTTGAATAAATTTTAATTCAATAATTAATAATGATTGAAATGCCAATTTCCTCAAGAAAAGCAATTTTTCATACTAGCACTTTTCGCATTAGTGCGTTAAAGTGGAATTTTGCACACTAAAATGAGTGTGAAAAGTCTTACTTTTAACACGCTCGTAGAAAAAAGGTATTTTTTAATATCGATAGATACCAAAAGGGCTTATAAATGTCGTTTTAACCCAATCGCATTCTTTCACAGGTTGTTGATAATCTGATTTTAGAACCAAAGTTGTCAAGCAGAGAGTTTGTCTGTCAGCAATACGTGGAAAATGATACTTGTCAGCTCTAGCAATTGCATTAATTTTTCGATAATTTAGGATTTTTTTAGGAGCCGAAACCATTGGAATTGCATAGATTGATTCACCTTCCTCTCTAATAGCTTCTTCTAGAAGTGTATCTTTTCTTTTGGAATTTTTTCTTTTTTCACTGGAGACATTGGACTGCAATGACTGTTTCATCGCTAAGAATAATATCATACTCTGACTATAGACTTGATTAGAACAGATCACTTTTTCTTAAGCAATGTATCAAGCATATATTTTTCTTCTGAAGAATGGAATGGAACACCTTCATTCTGTATTAATTCGATGTTAATAATATTTATTTACTGCAAGATACAATACTTTGGTGAGGTAGGTTCCTGAGCAAAATGATGAGAACCCTCCGTGGAATCTACATATCTTATTTTTCAGTCTCTTAGAGTATCTAGGACAGCTTTTAAGGAATCAGCACCTAGACGCGTTCAGCTGTTACTATGTTATGGCATGGTAGAAAGAATAATACAATGGTTTCGTTGGATTCTTTGTATCTGCGTAAGTCTGCTAAGTATATCGATTTTTTTTTACGTATACTCAACGTGTTTGCAGTTGTTTCCTGGTTATTTTTTATTCCTTGCTTTCATTGTGTTTTACTATTTTGTTTGAGCTGTTTCCATTTATATACTGCGCAGGTCTTCCTAAGCCTGCTCTCAGCTTTGTTATATTGTTTTCCATTCTCTTTGACTTTTAGGTATGTTTGTTTTTTGGTTTTTGCGATCTAATATTTTCTGTTTGTTACTTGTTAGTACTGCTTAGGCCACTGGATATATTTTCGTTTGTGAATGTCTTCTAGTGTGCTTGTCTTGTCTAGGTACCCGCAATGATTTCTCTGTTCATCCTCTCCATTAATATTTTTGTGTTTTTTTAAAGTGTAATTTTGGAAAAATGTTTCTCATTGGATTGCTACCTCTCCAGATCGTTATTACTATTGTTATTATCATTATTATAATTATTATTATTA
>JAEQML010069002.1:0-17825 GCA_016904865.1 Pissodes strobi | reverse complement strand
GAGCCGTATCTATTTGATGCAAAAGGTTACGTCATTCTGAAATATTAGATATTTTCGAGGAGTAGATCGTTTTATTGTATCAACTTGCTTGGAAATAATCGTGTAAAATCGTGAATGCTGGAAAATTTAAATAATTTTAAAATAAGCTTAATAGGTAGAATAAAAAATTTATAGGTTATGTCATTCTGTAATATTAGTTATTACATCAATTTGCTCGGAAATAATCGGGTAAAATCGTGAATGAAATGGCCGTAAATTTAAATAATTTTTGAATTAAGCTTATTAGGTAGAATTAAAATTGTTATTTCCTAAGTAAAAACAGCAAAAACCATGAAAAAAAAATGACGAGAAAATTATTGTTTTCGTGCGGCAGCAGGCTGTTAATTCAATGTAAAGTCATAGTATAAAGACGTAGAAAGGTGGTGGTAGTGGACGCAGGCTCATACGTAATTTTAGAAACATATGGATGTAGAATCATTAGCAGGATGTATATATAAGGACTTATACTTATACAGCCTATAGATATATTTACAGCATTTAGATAGCTTCTAAAAATTGCCTACAAATACATTAGCAATATTATGCTCTTACATTGACTTTTTAAGGCGAAAATACAAAATCAATAAATAAATGGTTTGAAGCAGTACAAAATGGACTTCAACCATAAAAAGAATATTTCAACAAGCCTCCTTTAGTTATTAAGAAATTTAGAAAAATGTTTTCCCAGTGGTTTTTATTTACAACTAATTTAAAAAAAAAACTAAAAAATCCTTTAAGTACGCTACTTCAGTCTTTAGTCTAATACTCATCTATAAAATACTATTACCTATAAATAATTATCTATTTCTTTCTATCTTTTTATCTCTCTATCTCTCCCTCTCTTTAAAAGCTTTTTATTATTATTATTTACATCCACTCCTTTCTTTTTTCAAACAATTGAAGTGAGCATAACCGTGCAGAATCGAGCTCATCCTTTAACCCCTCCAGTATACTTCATGATACAAAGAAAAAAAGTTGTAATCTATCCACAAGTTCGTTAACGTCATTCCAATAAACAGGTTCGATTGGTTTGATGTTGACCACATTTGTTGAGGAAGTTTTCTTTATTGCATTTAGGAATGCCCTCCCCTTCTTCTTTAAGGTGATTAGCTTGCAAGATTTGTGCTTCATCTTTAATCACTTTTTCTTTGATTTAGTTTCGGAAGAAATAGTTTAGATATAATATTAACATATTTCCAAGCTTTTCCTGATGTTATATGTGTATTCACACCAAATTGGTTTCTATGGGCACTGGTTAATAAAAGAATAATCTTGTAATTTTTAAGATCCTCCTCAGAATATTCTTTCATGTTCATGTAAAGATCATAAATCCAATAAGCCATTTGTCAGTTTAAACTTTTCACTTCCAATACATAGATTGTTATTACGAAATTCAATATTTTTATTTCCTATGAATAAGACTTCTTCAACATATCGAAAACCAAATACTATATGAAGCGCTATTGATTAATGTCGATTTCTCATGAAGAATGCAAATTTATACAATTCACTACCACACAGCACAATCATCATCCCAGTACCATCCCAGCACCATCCCATCAGCATCCCAGCATTATCTCAACACCATCCCATCATGCTTCTCTCATATTTTTATGAGCAATTATAAAAAGTTTAATTTGGAATTTGACCTATGTTGGGAAAATTACTGCATGCGGTACTAATAATGACTGCAATATTGCATGAGTCTGAATAATAGTCTGATTACCTGATTCTCATATCTTATGAGCAATTACAATATGAATAAATCGTTTGAAGCCATACAAAATGGACTTCTACCATAAAATGAATATTTCAACAAGACTCCTTTAGTTATTAAGAAAATTAGAAAAGTGGTTTTCCTGTGGTTTTTATTTACAACTAACTTAAAAAAATTAAAAAAAATTCTTTAAGTACTTGAGTTTTTAGTCTAATACTCATCTATAAAATACAATTATCTATAAATAATTTTCCATTTCTTTCTATAAATAATATTTTTCTTTCTTTCTTTCTATAATAAAAATTATCTATTTCTTTCTATCTTTTTATCTCTCTATCTCTCTCTCCCTTTAAAAGCTTTTTATTATTATTATTATTATTTACATCTACTCCTTTCTTTTTTCAAACATTGAAGCTCCTAGCTCTCTATCTCTTTAAAAGTGTCCTTTGATTCAGAATTTGACGAGGCGTATCGTGCGTGAGCCGTGAGTAAGGTTTAGTTGCTTTTGTTTTTTTGCTTTTTAATTTTTTTGATTTTTTGCCTATATTTTCATCCATTCCTTTCACTATTCAGATAATTTATTGTATTGTAATTTGTTGCGTCAATAGAATATAAGGACTGAAAAACAGTCGTCATCTCATTCTTACTCTGATCGTTGAATTGATCAGACGTGTTTTGCTATCTTACTCTGTCTTTTTTTTTTAATAAAAAATGGAGAAGATTATCATCGTTAAAGATTGTGTGAAACGGGTACGCAGATTTAATATCCAAGGGCGGACCTTGAATTTTAAATTGAAAGACGTCCCCGCCAAAACTGAACCTGTGCCATGGGTTAAAGAGCCCTAAATGACATAATTAGAAAAACTACAGAGAACCTCAAGCCAACTGATCAAGTAGCTTTCAGCTTTGGGTGTAAAGATTTAGCTCGTGGAGAAGGGTGGGTTCGCTTCCGACCCGTAGAGGAAGTTACTATGAACGATATTTGGGAGGTAATATCTAACATTTATCAGTCCAAATCGATGGGTCTGAACATGGAAACTTTTTGTCTAGTTATTACCTATGTTCGATTGCCTAAGGGAAAGGGGAGAGGACAAAAATACAACACCTTTGATGAAGATTGCAGCAAACGACAAGGAATTGTTGAAATTAAAAACAAAGACAATTTATGCTTACCTCGTCTCGTGCCTTAGTGGTGGCCAAAGCTTTTGTACTAGTTTGTACTAGACTCGATAATCGCGTAGAATAGTCTGCTCTTTCTGGATGCCATTCCATTGTTTGGCGAATAATCGAGTACCTAGTGGTTGCCAACGTGTCGGAATTAGTGGTCAAGCGGCTACCACAATGAGGAAGTTTCATTAACATTTTTATTGCTAATTTTGATAGTCCATCAAAAATAAGTGGACATAAGTTATTTTTTTCATAGTTCGAAAAATGAGGCAGATTCAACACCATGAAATATGCTTATGACGTCACCATGTATATGAATCGTTACGTCGCACCATGCTTAGTATATTATATCGTTGGCTGAGAATCAGTCAACGATTATATCTATATATACAAAACTAAAAACTGGCATAGCTCTCGTAATAATCATCTTTAGTGGAAATTAAAAAATACGTATCGATTTTTTTCACTGTTCTATAATTTACAGTAAAACAAATAATCAGTTTAATTTTTCAGGAGACTCCTTGATTTTAAAAATAGCAAAATTTTAGCGCACACGCTGCTTGCAAATGATAATGAAAATAATTTAGAAAAAATCATTGGTTTGATAAAATTCTAATTTTTCTATGTGGTTTATTTTGAGCATCTTTGGTGTCACGTATATTGCAACTGAATTTTTCAGACTCCCATTTCATTTGTTTGTAAAGCATTGTTTTTGTTACAATTTTTAATAATTCTTCGATATGTTCTGGACATAAATTAATAACATTTATATTGATTTCGTTTAGCAATAATTTATAAATGGATTTAAAAATATTATTATGTAATGTTGGAAATTATTTTTTATTTTTCCAAAATGACCGTTAGGGGACGTAATAGCCATCTTAAATTTTAAAACAGGTTATACGTCAGTGAAAACCGCACCTCGATATCCCTTACCTAACCGAAAACATAAGTAAATAAATCAAAACTAAAAAAAAAATCGGGTTTTGGGAGTTTTTCAGTAGATCCGTTGCTATTAAATTGTAATTATCGTTATTTTACCACAATATATATATTATTTTACTGCTAAAATACCAACATAATATTTAAAATCTCAATAATAATTAATATTCATTCAATATGAATATTGATTGCCCTTGTGTCCACACAAAATTCGAACTATTAAAGAAATCAAGTACCTATGCTTTAGAAAACTAAATCGCAAAACTTATAATGACGATAACTAAATGTCAATCATATTAAGATTGCAGATTTTTATAGTGTATGAGATATTTTTGGGGCTTTATTTTGAAAAAAAATTAATTTTCCACCTGTGGAAGTGTTTCAATGCAATGATTATTAGGGATGGCAACGATGAATCGATGTTTTTAAAACTTTATCGCTATTTTAAACAAAAAAATGTAATAAACTGGTTATTTTTAAAGGAAAAAGGTATTACTTGTTTGATCTCGATAAACCGCTTGGTCTTCAAGAAATTCGAACTTTGATCATTGAATGCACGCGGACTTTATGATATCTGCTAACGGTATTCGTTTATTAACTCAAGTAGGCTTGACCATTGACAAAAAATATTATTATTTAACAAATATTTTAATTAAAAAATATAACAAATATTAGTCTTCGTTCTGCGAACAAAAAGAATCAGGAAATGTGTAAGAATTGAACTCCAGATATTTTCGATACCTGTTAATCAGTCAAAATACGACGAAAATCTTAATTTTACAGTGATGGCTGTTACACCCTCTAGCGGGCTAGTTTTTGAGATATAAGCCGGTATGAGATATTTTGTTGGCCTTATTTGTAAAAAATAAATTTTCTAATTGTTTCGTGCTTATTTTCAATGCAACGATAATATACCTAACTGTTGCCGCTAGCCTACTTGGTTTCTTTACAGAAGTTCGAATTTTGTGTGGACAGAACGGCAAAATTCACTCATATTTACTGAATGTTAATTATTATTGAGATTTTAAATATTATGTTGGATGTTGGTATTTTAGCAGTAAATTATTAGATATTGTGGTAAAATGAGGATAATAACAACGGGTCTTACTTTCGAAAAAATGTCCCAAAATCCGATTTTATTTCGTGTTCTGATTTCTATTACTTATATTTTAGGTTAGATGAGATATATCGAAATGCGGTTTTCACTGCCGTATTAGGATCTCATTTGGCTCTCTTTTGTTTTAAAATAGTGGCATCGTTGCATTTTTTTTTTTTTTTGAGAAAATCTGACTTATTTGCGCTTATGTCAGAAAACGCCCTCTAGCGGCTAGGTGATAAGTCGCAATCACCCCACGCAAGGCACGATTGATAGCCTAAAAAAAGCCATTTTCAACGACTATAAGTTTTTAAGTTCCGTCCAGCCATTTTCAAGTTATTGACATTTATTTCCGAAAATGTTCGAACACGTTCCATCACTTTCCTTTACGGGCTAGAGCAAAACGTGTTTTACAAAAAGTAATTTAATTTATCCCTGTTTTAAAATGGCAATGCATTCTACTATCTTTAATTTAAGAAAATTTTGCAAAAAAAAACGGGTTTTAAAATTTAATTGCGGCCATTTTGGAGACTTAAAAATAATTTCCAACATTTTCCCTTGGCCGCTTTACTCATAAATTTTTTAACGCAAGTCTTTACGACAATTACTTTTCCAGATATAGCCGAGTGCCATTCTTAGTTGGCCACCCGGTACATATTAAATAAAATTGGGACAAATTATAACACAGTAAATACTGGATTAGTTACCAATTTTCCGAAACATACTATATGGGAATTTCATAGGTATACAAAAATCCTTTTAACTGCAGCCGCCTTTTTTAGATAAAAAGTTATACTTCATAGCTATCGCTGCACGCAACCACTCAAGGTATTTGCTTTAAAATTGTTTCATTTATGTTAGAATCCTACTGCTGCCTTTTGGCTCATTACTTGTAATATGATATTCCATGTTATGATGATGCATTAAACACTTTAAAGCAAATACCTCGATATAAGTTTAAAAACGGTGTGATAATAGACTCTCTTTGCCAAAAGTCAAACACGCGTAGGCGCGAAAAAGTTGTAGGGTTTTAAAAGCACAGAATTCATCATAAATGGCGCCCCTTATCAATTGAAGGTGAATTGTTAACGGATTTGAATTCTTAATTCAAAAAGCCCCTAGTCATCAAAGTGCTAACTAACTTTACGCGCTTCACAGTGCGAACTTGTATGCACTAGTGCATAAAGTAAAATACGAACTATAAAATATTCCTTTTTAAGCACCAGTGCCTAAATATATATTTTTTTACGCACTACTGCGAGAGATAAATTGTTTTATTTTGATGTAGTTTATTTCTAGGAAGTAGAGAAAGTATTGTATGTAACTCATACGTAATTATTTTTTACTCATGTGATTGGAACACTCCCTTGCGGCTCTTGCAAAAGGGTAACTTTACGCACTTGTTGCATAAATAACTATTTTGTTCAACTGTCTAAAAAGGTGACATTTTTATACGCTTGTAGATGCGCAAACGTCTCACGTGAAAAAAAAACAATTTTTGACTCCTAGAAATATTATTTAAGTTTCATAATGCTACGTCCCATTAAAAAATAGTATATTGTGTAACTAGCAGGAAAAGCAAAACATTCCTGGACGATTGTGGTAACACAGGAGTCCAGGAATGTGCTGCTTTTCCTACGAGTTGCACATACTATTTTTTATCCTATCGGAATTAATTATAATACGTATTTATAAAAATAGAGCCAAATATTACTCTAAATAAAAACGGTGTTTTAAATTTAAACTCAACATAATAAACTTAAAAAAACTTACAATATTGTTCTTGTTTTTTTCTCGTATTATTGCATCCACGATAAACACCAACATTCATTTTGGACGTCGACATAATGTTCGAATACTAACTACAACCAAAACAAGGCTACGTCTATGACAACTCACAAGAAATGTTAATGCAAGATTTTAAGACACTACGAAAACTCCTCAGATAACACGTTCGTGTGCTCCGCAAAATGCCAATACTGTGATCGATCTTAAGCCAGATCTCGCGCACGCATTCTAGTAGCGCCATCTATACGCAGTCATCTTTTAGTGTCACGATTTTGCCCATAATTTAGCGCGTCTTCCCCTATTCTCAGCCAACGATACTACGCTGAATTATATCCACATCGCATTCAACCCCATGAAAGGTATTTTCTGAGGCTCTACCGAAAATTATAGGCAATGAGAATATTTTTGCTAAAACAAGGACCAAAAAGAAATTCGTAATAAGCGAGGCCACGGAAACTGCATATTTTGAAGCCTATCGTGAGAATTCCATAGCAGATATTGTCAAGAACTCTAATTTGTCTTATGGCACCGTGCATAGGATTCTAAAAATATATAAATTTATACCTTATAAGACCAGTTCAAGCGCTTTTGGCAGGGGATCCAGAGGGAAGAATTGTTTTTTGCCACTGGCACCTAAACTTCTGTCGCCTAAATAACTTCCGTTATATTTTATGGACGGATGAATCGAATTTCTCCAATTCTAGAATGTATAATAGAAAAAATCAACATTACTGGTCACGAGAAAACCTTCTGCTAGTACATCCAAGAGCTCCACAAGTCCGGTTCAATTTTAACGTTTGGTGCGGTTTGATTGGGTCAAGAATTGTCGGTCCGTTTTTTTTTATAAAGGCACCCTAACCGGTGAAAGGTACGTGGGATTTATGACAGAAATTCTGAATAATTTCCTAGATGAACTTAGCCTCCGCGTTCACCAGACCTAACCCCGCTTGATTTTTTATGGCGTTTTTTAAAAAACCAAATTTACAAGCAATGATATGAAAACGTTGACGCCTTAAAGACTGCAGTTAAGGAAAAAATAAACCAGATAGGTGGTAGTACCGTACTAAGGCAGTTCGAGCAGTCCAGAAACGTGCACAAAAATGTATTGAAGAACGGGGCGGTACTTTTGAACACCTAAGAAAAAAGTAGTTATTTTGTTTCATTATAAGTTGATGTAATTAAAATGTGTGAAGCTTAATTTGCTATTTTAGTTTGTACGTCATAACCTCATTAATTTTCATCCCAGTAGAAAATTCCTTATAAGCTTTTTTGTTTAAAATTTCAATGTCTAACAGAAAACAATATGATATACAGGGGTTTCCATTAAAAAAATGCATTTTACGCGCAAACTCCAAAACGCGAAGTTCAACTGTTTTTTGATTCTTCCATCTCAAAGTACGTTAAAAATACTAATAGTTTGCTAATTTAAACAATGTTGTATCTTTATTAATACCAAAGTTACCAATGGTGGACACTTAATTTGGATTACACTGTATATATATAGATATATATATATATACGATGTGAAAAGATATGGCATCCTTATCAGCAGTAATTTAGGGTCGTATCCTGTAATAAAAATATCCAATCCAAACAATATTGCTAAAAACTCATCTAAAACACAGCACAAAAAATTTCTATAACTACTGGATTACTTTTAAATTTCAAAACTTTTCGATACTAAATATAAAATCTTATATTCCTAATGCATAATAGGCAAATTTAATTTCACTATATTTCCATCATTTCCTAAAACCATTTATTAGGTTCAAAAACTTACCGAAAACAAAAAACCGCAGCACAAAGCACAAAAATAAAACAAGTTCTAAAAACAGGTAAATCAACATCAGACACTTCACGTAAGTTCTCATTCAACAACGGAATTAACAATTCAATGCGATGGATTTTCCATGAGTACACTTAAAGCTTAAATATTGCAGATTTATATTATATAGTTTTTAAAAACCGCACATTTGTGATATCGTTCATATTTACTGAATCTAGGGTGACCCACACTCTATTGGCGTTTTTGAAATCCAATTTTCATGATCCAAATTAATATTAACACATATTATCTATTTTTTTAGCTATCGATTTATAGAAATATTTCGTTTTACCTAAAACCTAGAAACACATCATTTACGAAAAACATACATATTATTCTGAACTTGAAAGACATCCAAATATAAATATTCTTGTATGAGAGAAACTATACTTTGTCAACCCGGTATTTTCTTTAATATGTTAAATGTTGTTCTGTTACAAATCATTGGGAAACAGGAAACTAATTGGTTTGAATATGTGCCTATTTTAACATGAATTTATAAATATTATAGAAAGCCAAATTAGGTATATTATTTAAAATACGGAACCAAATTTAGATCTATTTAGGGCATTATCCCCGCATCGAAAAAATACATCATGTGGTCAACACACAGATTTATTTGTATTTATATACCAATATGTGAGGACGTATTATACAGTGAAAATAAGAACTAATTTAAATCCACGTATTACAGATGGCATTTTTCCTATATTCAAACTTGTTGAATTATACCCAATGTTTCAAGATAGTACTTATTTAAATAACCAGGAACAATATATAGAGCGTTCAATTTCTCATAACATCTAAAATGACCGAGTCTTAGCTCCCAGATCGTGGAGGAATTCTTAATTAATCGTATTATGTCGAGAAACCGTGCGGTGGAATTCTTAATTATATTATTTCGAGTTGATATCGTCCGGAAACAGGAAACCATAAAAATATGATATTTCCAGTTGATATCGTTTGATATTAAAAGTTTCAGAACGAAGAATATTATATTTATTAAAAAATATACCGGCAATCGACTTACATTATTTAAAATATAATAGCAAAGTATATGTAAACTAAACTGCTCGTCAAAAAAAACGACGCACCTAGTTTTTTGGACAATATTTGAAAGCTCGTTATTGGAAACCTACTCAACCGATTTTAAAAAACTTTGGAAATTCTGAATAGTTGATTCTTTGGCTCTTACGTCTAGTTTTTGTAATAAGATATTTTGCACCTAACATATACTACAGGGTGTTGAAGAAAGATATGTTTTTTTTACAAAATTTCAAGTTATCCCCATTCATGGGGTAGTTGAGATTGATAGTCGTAATACCTCTCTTTACTTACAGTTAGGTAATACCTCGGGACGTATTTGAGATTTTGTGGATATCTTGGCTAACTACGATTATATGGCAATTTTTCGAAAATTGTCGTTATTTTCCAGTTTAGTCCCAATAATGAACACACTACGGAGGTATCCATGAATTGTGAACACGACGTCTTACGGTAGGTCATATGCTACCAGTTTAAGTACGTTACGTGATCCATAAAACCAGAAAGTTCAGATTAAGGGATATGTTTTACACAAAATATTGCACGAATATTACTAAATGGTCCCTAGAATACCTAAGAATTGAAATGATAGGTGGGTACTCAAATAGGATCCTCTGTTAAAAAATGAATTCTTTTATTACCATTTTACTTTTTCAATCACCCTGTATATTCGAAGGTAATTTCGAGTGTAATTTAAACGGTTGTAAGAGACTAAAACTCGTTTGCATATTTATGGTAACGTTACACGAAGTAATATCCTTATTTTAGCATATTTTGACAACTGACTGATTTATCAAAAACCGTTTCGAGAAAATACCCCATTCTTAATAATCCATGGTATTAAGGTCGCATTTTAAGTTTACAAGTTTAATTTTCTTTGATTTGAATTTCTATTTTGAATTTTCAAAAAAAAAAATTATTTTGTGTAAAACATATCCCATAATTTGAACTTTCTGGTTTACTGGATCACGTAACGTACATAAACTGGTAGCATATGACCTACCGTAAGACGCCGTGTTCACAATTAGTCGATACCTTCCGTAGTTTGCTCATTATTGGGACTAAACTGGAAAATATCGACGATTTTCGAAAAATTGCCATATAATCGTAGTTAGCCAAGATATCCACAAAATCTCAAAAACGTCCCGAGGTATTACCTAACTGTAAGTAAGGAGAGGTATTACGACTATCAATCTCAACTACCCCATAAATGGGGAAAATTTGAAGTTTTGTAAAAAGAACATCTCTTTCTTTAACACCCTGTAGTATATGTTAGGTGCAAATTATCTTATTCCAAAAATTAGACATAAGAACCAAAGAATCAACTATTCAGAATTTCCAAAGTGTTTTAAAATCGGTTCAGTAGGTTTCCAATAACGAGCTTTCAAATATTGTCCAAAAAACTAGGTGCGTCGTTTTTTTTGACGAGCAGTTTAGTAAGTTCACTCAGCGGTAAATCCTTTGATGTAATTCAGCCACATTCTTTTATATCAAGTGACAACTGGAGATGACCGATGCGCTGCGTAAGTGTCCGATTGATTCGCGTGGCTTTCTCTAGTCAGAGATGTATTCAGGAGATTGTATGGACTCGTACCGAAAGACCTACTGAATGCCGGCCGGGTGAAAAATCAAGTGAAACTGAGCAAAGTTGTAAAAATATTTTCATAGAAGGAAATTGAAAAAAAAATTGCTATACGGGATGTCATTTTTAGGTGATACCACTGTTGCTATCTCAGAATCTAACAATAATTATTTAACAACACTGCAAACCGATCTTGAAAAGGCATCAATAATGGCAACTTTCTAATTTAATCAACTTTGTAGCTTTGAGCGTTTCAAAGATAGTAATAATAGTGGATTACCTAAAATATATTTAAAAATATATAATAATATAATACTTCGGAATCTCATTTTTACTACACTTCTTTGGTTTCATGAAAGTGATTTTTCAAGGCCACGTTATGACATGGTTTATGTTTTCGTCTCGCGTTACGGCATTTTTGTATCGTTGATTGGACGACTAACCAAAACTAACCAAATCTATCAAAATTGATTGTACCGTATCGTAACGGGTTCAAATTACTAAAATAAGTTGATACTAACTGAAACTAACCGAAAGTTGATTGGAGGACTAACTCAAACTAACCAAATCTATTAAAATTGATTATAACGTATCGTAACGGGTTCAAATTACTAAAATAAGTTGATACTAACTGAAACTAACCGAAAGTTGATTGGAGGACTCACCCAAACTAACCAAATCTATTAAAATTGATTATAACGCATCGGAATCGGTTCAACTGGTTGAAATAGTTAAGACTAAGTGAAACAAACCGAAAGTTGAATCGAGGACTAACCTAAACTAACCAAATCTATTAAAATTGATTATAATGTATCGGAACCGCATTAAATGACTAAAATAACTTGAGAATAAGTGAAACTAACCGAAAGTTGGATCGAGGACTAACTCAAACTAACCAAATCTATTAATATTGATTATAACATATTGGAACCGCTTTAAATGATTGAAATAAGTTGAGAAAAAGTGAAACTATCCGAAAGTTGAATCGACGACTAGACCAAAGTAACCAAATCTACTAAAATTGATTATAAAGTATCTGAACCGGTTCTGGCGGTACTAATGACTAAAATAGGTTGAAACTAAGTGAAACTAACCAAAAGTTGATTGAACGACTAACCGGATTACGTTGGTTAGTTCGGGTTAATCGTCGATTCAACTTTCGGTTAGTTTCACTTAGTCTCAACATATTTCAATCATTTGAACCGGTTCTAAGACGTTATAATCAATTTTAATAGATGCTATTAGTTGGGTTAGTCACCAAATCAACTTTCGGTTAGTTTCTCTTAGCTTTAACTTATTTTAGATATTTTAACCGGTTCCGTTACGTTATAAACAATTTTAATAGATTTGGTTACTTTGGATTAGTCATCCAATCAACTTGCG
Source organism: Pissodes strobi (assembly GCA_016904865.1). Classification (NCBI taxonomy): domain Eukaryota; kingdom Metazoa; phylum Arthropoda; class Insecta; order Coleoptera; family Curculionidae; genus Pissodes; species Pissodes strobi. Next base: position 5,242 of record JAEQML010069002.1, on the reverse strand, counting down.
ATAAACTTCACGTAGTTTCAACTTATTTTAGTCATTTGAACCGGTTCGGATAGGTTATAATCAATTTTAATAGGTTTGGTTAGTTTGGGTTAGTTGTTGATTCATCTTTCGGTTAGTTTCACTTATTCTCAACTTATTTTAGTTATTTAAAGCGGTTCCGATACGTTATAATAAATCCTAATAGATTTGGTTAGTTTGGCTACTCGTCCAATCAACTTTCGATTAGCTTCACATAGTTTCAATTTATTTTAGTCATTTGAACCGGTTCCGATACGTTTTAATCAATTTCAATAAATTTGGTTAGTTTGGGTTAGTTTGGGGACGACCACAATCAACTTTCGACTAGCTTCACTTAGTTTCAACTTATTTTAGTCATTTGAACCAGTTCCGATACGTTATAATCTATTTTAATAGGTTTGGTTCGTTTGGGTTAGTCGTTGATTAATCTTTTGGTTAGTTTCACTTATTCTCAACTTATTTTAGCCATTTAAAGCGGTTCCGATACGTGATAATAAATTTCAATAGATTTGGTTAGTTTGGGGGGCGACTACAAGCAACTTTCGACTAGCTTCACTTAGTTTCAACTTATTTTAGTCATTTGAACCTGTTCCGATACGTTATAATCAATTTTAATAGATTTGATTACTTTGGATTAGTCGTCGATTCAACTCTCGGTTAGTTTCACTTAGTCTTAACTTATTTTATTCATTTGAACCAGTTTCGATACGTTATAATCAATTTTAATAGATTTGGCTATTTTAAGTTAGTCGTCTATTCAACTTTCGGTTTGTTTCACTTAGTCTCAACTTATTTTAATCATTTGAACCGGTTCCGAGACGTTATAATCAATTTTAATAGATTTGGTTAGTTTGGGTTAGTCGTCCAATCAACGTTCGGTTAGTTTCACTTAGTTTCAACTTATTTTAGTCATCTGAATCGATTTCGATACATTATAATCAATTTTAATAGATTTGGATAGTTTGGGTTAGTCGTCGATTCAACTGTCGGTTGGTGTCAGTTATTCTCAACTTATGCTAGTCATATAAAGCGGTTCCGATATGTTATAATGATTTTATTACATTTGGTTAATTTGGGTTAGTCGTCGATTGAACTTTCGGTTAGTTTCACATAGTCTCAACTTATTTTAATCATTTGAACCGGTTCCGTTACGTTATATTCAATTTTAATAGATTTGGTAAATTTGGGTTAGTAGTCCAATCAACTTTCGGTTAGCTTCACTTATTTTCAACTTATTTTAGCCATTTGAAGCAGTTCCGATACGTTATAATCAATTTTAATAGATTTGGTTAGTTTGAGTTAGTGTTCAATTAACTTTCGGTTAGTTTCACTTATTCTCAACTTATTTTAGCCATTTGAAACGGTTACAATACCGACGTCATTATCAATTCTAATAGATGTGGTTAGTTTGGGTTAGTCGTCGATTCAACTTTCGGTTACTTTCACTTATTCTCAACTTATTTGAGTCATTTAAAGCGGTTTCGTACGTTATAATCAATTTCAATAGATCTGGTTAGTTTGGGTTAATCGTCGATTCAACTTTTGATTAGTTTCACTTTGTCTCAACTTATTTTAATCATTTGAATCAGGTCTGATACGTTATAATAAATTTTAATCGATTTGGTTAATTTGGGTTAGTCATCCAAACAACTTTCGTCTAGTTTCATTTAGTCTCAACTTATTTTAGTTATTTGAACCGGTTCCGATACCTTATAATCAATTTTAATAAATTTAGTTAGTTTGGGTTAGTAGTCGAATCAACTTTGGGTTAGTTTGGGTTAGTCGTCCAAACAACTTTCGGCTAGTTTCACTTAGTCTCAGCTTATTTTAGTTATTTGAACCGGTTCCGATACGTTATAATCAATTTTAATAGATTTGGTTAGTTTGAGTTTGTCGTCGAATCAACTTTGGGTTAGTTTCACAGTGCCAAAATATATTTTTTTTACTACTAACATGATAAATCACCACTATTTACTCCATTCCTCAAATGAGAAGTAACATTTCTCACCCTAGGTAAATAATAATATTAAAAAAAAACCTAGGTCAATAATGAAACGGAAACGGAAAATGTTAAACTTGTTAGTTTGACAACTAGTTGTCATTTCGGATTATTTGAAAAATGAGTAGGAAATGATTAATTTCAAAATCTAATCAATTCAAATAATGATAAGGATTGTATCAGTACTATTAGTAAAAAAATTATATACAGTATGACTCACTTTTCATGACTCCCCATAATATTCTTATTAATAATGCGATTTTGTCAAAATTTAGATGGAAAGAGGCTACTTTGTATGTATGGAGCTGTCAGGAGATTATGTTACGATATCTGTCAGTTAGACAACTGAACTTCCAGGCTACCTGATATTTCGAACTATTTGGAAAATAAGTAGAAAATGACTAATATAAAAATCAAATCGAATCAAATATGGTAATATATCAGTGTTAGTAGTAAAAAAAAATCTATATATACCTCGGTTGAGAAGGCCATTATTAACCTCGCACATTATATCCTTCGGCGCTACGCGCCTCAGGATATAAGAGTGCTCGGTAAATAATGGCTTACTTCTCAACCTAGGTATATAATATACTATAATATTTACAATGCATTCCATTATCGTTATATAATATGTACTTATAAAAAAAATCTGACACCTAGACGATTTTTCCGGTCTTGTCGCCTCCTTCACCTAATTTTATTAACATATCTATTCACTAATCCGACTATAGATTTTTCCTATTTGTCTTTGTATTTTTCATTGCTTCGTATATATTTCCACCGAAGTCCGAATAAAATATTAAAATAGAAATAAAATTAAGGATTTTCACAAATCCGACTCTGTTCTGAACACTCTGCCTACATACGAACGGCTGATTAAACTAAAACGCATATGCTGCCAACAATCTGCGGATTTTCGGCGGCTGGCAGAAAATATTTGGGGGAGTGGAGCTACTAGTTTACATATACTTTGATAATAGCTCAAGTCGGCTATTAGATCTTTGTTTTCGTTCGAAAAAGAGTTTGGTCCAGCCACCAAAATACAGTATTTTACGCGGCGAACAGCCTGTTTTATGAATATAATTTGTTTTTTTTTTCATCGATAAGGTAGATACGCCGGTTGTGTTCCTAATATCCGAATTGGATTCGAAAATATAAAGATGTTGGGAACTGATTTGCCTTATTAGAATAATAATGTTTATGTAGGCTTTTGTAGGCCTTTTATATACCAAAACAAATATTTTTTAATTTGCAAAAAAGGAGTTATTGTTAATAAATAGAATTGAAATATGCAAATAATCCTAGTATTTAAAATCGATTTCCATTATTCGTAAAATGGTTCAAGTGTCGCGATTATGTTAAAGATGTTATGTATTTAAAAATAGTATGACCTAAATATGTGATAGGTATAAGATCTTAACGTCATTCAATTGAAGTTGATATAATAAAACAACCTACTCCTCGAAAATATCTAATATTTCAGGATGATGTAACCTACTGTCGTATAAGGTACGACACCTTATACAAAGATGATGTAACCTACTGTCTAGGTACACCTTATACAAAAATTTTGTTTCGATTTTCCGATTATTTGCAAAATTTCCTCTAATTCGATGTGAAACTCGATATATTTTGAAGCGATTTTAAGTTAGCGCCTATTTGTCACTATAACTCTTTTATGAGAAACGATACAAAAATTTTGTTTCGATTTTCCGATTATTTGCAAAATTTCCTTTAATTTGACGTGAAACGATATATTTTAAAGCGATTTTAAATTAGTGCTTTTTTTGGACCTGCGTAGTAGACCGTAATTGGCTTTTCTCGAAAACTACAAGAGTTAGATGTGCGCACATAGTGGATTTAGGCCCTTTGGCAACCCGGCTGAAAACGATCTAAAATAAATATATAATTAACAAAAAACATGTTTCAGGCCTTTTTGGGTGATGACTTATATCAAAAAACATATCCACTTACCACCCATTTTGGCTTGCTCGGAGGGCAAAAATATTAACTAAAATACCTATACTGGATCGAGTGCCGTTTGGATAGCGTTTTTGCGAGGACCACACTGGCTCTTATCATCGTAAGGGATCTATCGATTCGAATACTTTCTCTGTCACACGCATGGTCTCACTCATACACATACATAGACGATGGGTAAATAGTTTTTAAACCCGGTATACCTAAGGCTCTGAAAAATAATCCTAAATTATTGTTAGTTAAATATGTATGCATTTAATATAGGTAGAGCATAAGATATATGGATCGTCTTTTCCTCCTCAGATCAGTATTTATCAACTTAAAGAATTAAATCAATTTTGGGCGATTTGAGATATTTTAAAATTATGTTGCATGATTGATCTCTTTAACTACATCAAGTACGGTCTAGATGGGCCATCATTTCCTTCTCAGAGCAGTATTTTATCAACTTAAAAAAATGAAGTCGATTTTGGGTAATTTGAGATATTTAAAAATTATTTTGCATCATTGGATCCTTCGACTGTAGTTGATAATATCATTTACATATGGGAACAGTGAATTAGGAACCTGCCAAAAAATTATATTAAAATAACATTACCCAAGTCGCCAGTAAATATCGACTTATTCGAAAAAGGGTTTGGTTCAACTCGCTGATGATAGGTGTCCCACCTTAAAATAATGTTGACCAAGTTGGTATAATGAAACGAACTATTCCTCGAAGATATTTAATACTGGCAGATAACACATGCTATAAATAGTGTTTTGTTCGCCTTGAAAAAATCAATGTAAAAGCATAATATTGCTAATGTATTTGTAGGCAATTTTTGGAAGCTATCTAAATGGTGTAAATATATCTATAGGCTCAACACCCAGTATAAGTTCTTATATATACATCCTGCTAATGATTCTGCATCCATATGTTTCTAAAATTACATATGAACCTGCGTCCACCACCACCACCTTTCCACGTCTTTATACTATGACTTTAGATTGAATTAATATCCTGCTGTCGTACGAAAACAATAATTCTCTTTAGTCATTTTTTTCATGTTTTTTTTGCTGACATGACCTATAAATTTTTTATTCTACCTAATAAGCTTATTTTAAAATTATTTAAATTTCCCACCATTCACGATTTTACCCGATATTATTTCCAAGCAAATTGATACAATAAAACGCTCTACTCCTCGAAAATATTTAATATTTCAGAATGACGTAACCTTTTGCATCAAATAGATACGGCTC
>JAEQML010069001.1:0-17825 GCA_016904865.1 Pissodes strobi | reverse complement strand
GCAGATAAAACTGAGTTGCCATTAAAATTGTGTATTGAGAGTATATACAGGAGGAATATATGTGTATACGAGGAAGTATTATAAAGTAAAGTGTTCTCCGGCCTAAATAAGACTTCAACGACAGATTATCTTAATGATAAGCAAAGAATTTAGGCATCGGAAGTGGAGCGTACGGACTGAAATAGCTATACTGACAGTAAGGATGTTAGCAAAAATTTTGGTACCAGAGAAGCTCAAGGGCAAAGTTCCCAGGTGCAATGTTACATAAGCAAGAAATGTTTATGTAAAGCATGAAGAATATAGTAGAAGCATACATAAGTTGAAAAGTTGTTTATGTAAAGTGAGAACAAATATAGAAGATGTTTTAGGAAGAAGCATACATAATGAAGAAACATATAAGCAAAAGTTGTGTATGTAAAGCATACATAAGGTGAAATAATATATATAAATAATAATATAATGTCCTATATTTTTTACATCAAGCTAGTCACATAATGAAGGATAGATAGATAAGCATAGAGACATAGATAGATTAACTTATCACTGCCTCGTGTTAGATAAGGAAATAATGAAATAACTAGTCATGTAATCGTAAGCATGAAAATACATAGAATAAAGTGTTCACATAAAGTAGTATGAAAAGTTGCATACCTAAGGAAACATATAAAGATGTATATATAATATGAGTTTAATATAAATATAGCATACATATATGAATTAATTATAAATAAGGGAGGTAGAATAGGGTACCTACAGATTAGGCAAAGACTAAGGAAACCTAAAATAGAGGAGTGTAAAATAAAGAAATTAGTAATAAAAGACTATATATAGGTATATAGAGAAACAATATAAATATATCAGAAAGAAGAATAAAATAATAAGTTGTGAATAACATAGCAATTTACCAATTTACCAGATCCTTGCGAGCTTGGTTCAATCATCTCAGAAGGTACAGATGTGCACAGACGACAGCAGTCCATCGAGTATTCAGAAACCAGTGGAATAACTATCCAGTTATGGGTTACGACAGAACTATCCAAGTCCTGCAAGAATCCAGACATAAAAACCGAAAATATGCTTAAGAAAAATATAAAAAAAAAGCTGAGAAAAGGGCATTACAATCTCAAAAGATATCTAAATATTGTGAGATCTATGGAGTCAGATATAAATTATAACATAACAATGAAAACAGCAGCAGCAGGACATGCAATATCTGGCAGAAACTGAAAATAATTATCAAAAGACGAGACAACAAACATGAATAAAACTAAAGCTAGGCAATAAAATCTAGCGACTTACCTACAGTTGTAGAAAGAAGACGTGATGATACAGTAGTTATGACGAAAACCATTCCATGGACAAACTGGGGAAAACTGGAACATGTGGTGCCACAGCAGCCAGCAATGACAGTTCGGCCAGACCATAAGCCATTAAGTTCCAGGGACTATTATTATTCCTATTCCATGGTTCCGTAACCTAAAAAAGCTATAATTAATCTTCACATAACCACTTCCATGTTAAACTAGCAGTAATACACGTCATCTACAGCTTGGAATGGAATAAATAACATTGATAAAACCTCTCTTTTTAATATTCAAGCCCACATTCCATAAAATGGAGTATATTGCCGAATGGCTCAGTGACACTTGGCACACCCTTTCCAAGAAATTCAAACTCATGCACTAAACACCCTTAGATTAGAGTTTTTTTATGCTCTAGCATCCATTCTCATTCTACAAGAGTCCGAAAATAATGATTATAGGTAATACAACACTTACCTTTTCGCTTCAAAGCACCTGCCAAGATTCAAACTACATAGGCAAATCCCTTTTTTTTTGTTGAGGTGTAAAAATGCTCTCTTATGCACACCCTCGGTTGAGGGCAGTGTGGGACTCTCCTCTCTGGGCATACCCACTAAAAATTCATCATCTTCTATTGATGCTAGTGACTCTTGTCACTCTTACATCATCCTTCATTGGCGTGTTGGCCTCCTGTTGTTCTTGATGATTCTAGGCAGGATGTTGTGTTTGTGATATGATGTTTTGGAGTGTGTGTTAGTGGGTTAGTTATTTTTGGGGTTTTTCTGTAGTATTTAGCTAAAGTTTTTTATGGGTTAGTAAGTGTTAATATTATTTTTGGTGGTTTTTTATTTTTATGATTTTTATGTGTTTTTTGTGTTTATTGTGGCCCTCTTACGGTGGTTATCGTAGGCTTTTGAGCTTTGCTCTTCTTGGCCGGTCTTCCCCGTCAAAAAGTGATGTTATTAGTGGATTTGTGTGATTGTGTACTTGTTCCAAGAATCTAACATGTCTGTTTGTTAGGTGTTCGTAAATTGTTTCGACTTTTAGGTCGGCGTGTATGTTAGTGTTGCGAATGTACCATGGTGCACTTGTGATTTGTCTTAGTGTTTTGTTTTGAAAAACTTGCAGTTTTTTCTTGTTTGTTTTGCTTGTGTGTATGTATGCAATAGTTCCGTAGAGGACTTTGGGCTTGATAACTTGGTTGTAGAGTAGTAATTTGTTTTTGATTGACATTGAACTATTTCTGTTAATTAAAGGATAGAAGGCTTGCTTTGCTGCAATGCCTATGTTAATTTTGTTTTGAATGTGTTGATTAAATGAAAGTTTGCGGTCTAGGGTTATCCCTAGATATTTGAGAGTTTTGTTCCACCTTATCTCGGTGTTTCCTAGGTTTAAATTTGCAGGTAATCCACGTTTATTGCTAATGAGCATTGACTGTGTTTTATCGTTATTAATTTTGATGTTCCAAGTTTTTGCCCAGTCGTCTATGGAATTTAGGTGTTGTTGTACATGTATTTTGAGTATTGCTGTGTTTTTGAGTGTCGAATATATGCAGATGTCATCTGCATATATTGAGAGTTGTACGTGTGGGTGTCTGGGTACATCCGCTGTGAATAGCGAGTATAGTGTTGGGGATAGCGGGGAGCCCTGGAGGACTCCCGCTTCCATGTGTCTTGTGGTTGATAGTTCAGAGTTTATTTGGGTGACGAATGTTCTTTGTTTTAAGAAAGAAGCAATGAGTTGTGTTATGGGTAGTGGCAGGTTATGTTGTGTGTATAGTTTGTGAATGAGTCCCTCATGCCACACTTTGTCGAAGGCTTTTCGATGTCGAGGGCTACAACTGCGGTTGATGCCCGCCTTTGCAGTCCTCTAGTCGCATCCTCAACCAGCCTGGCAAGCTGGAGCTCCGTGCTGTGGTTTTTTCTAAACCCAAATTGTTCATTTGGGAGTAGATTGTGTTCTGTTATGTGAGTGTTTAATCTGTTTAGTATGAGGCGTTCTGTTAGCTTGCTCAAGGTAGAGAGCAAGCTAATAGGTCGCCAGTGTTGTGGGAATGTTAGATTCTTGTTTGGTTTTGGGATGACGATTATTTTTGCTTTTTTGCAGGATGCTGGAAAGTATTTCAGTCGTAGTGTTTTGTTTATTATGTATGTTAGTTTTCGTATTGCTACGTCTGGTAGGTTTTTGAGTGCTTTGTTTTGTATGTTGTCTAGTCCTGGAGCCTTTTTTGGGTTTAGTTGCGCAATTAATTGCGCAACTTCGTCGGTGTTTGTTTGTTGTGTTTCGTCTTCTGGGTGTTCGTTAATTTCGGTTATGATTGCTCTGTAAGATCTCTCTATGGCCGCTTCGTGTTCAATATCCTGCGCTCCATCTCCCAAGGTGAATTGAGACTCCAGCGTATCTGCGAAGGCCTCGGCCTTCGCTTCGCTAGAGTACGCCCAACCCTTCAAGCCGTGGATCGCCGGATATACCATCTTGCTTTTATGCTGCATAGTTTTAGCAATTCTCCATAGAGAGTTGTTTTGTATGTTTAGTGTTGTTAGGTATTCCGTCCATTTGTTGTTTTTGTGGTTTTTCATGTCTGTTTTTTTTGGGTTTGTTAGTCTGTTTCCTTGTCTGTTGAGTTCTGCGTTGCCTGTTAGTTTAGCTCGTCTTTTCAGTCTGTTTCTTAGTCTTATGTTTTGTTTTATGTTTTCTGGTAGTGTATATGGGTTGTTTTGTCTTGTGTGTACTGTTTTCTTAGCTGTGTTTATTGCTATTTGTAACTCTTCGGTGAAGCCTACAACTTGGTTGTCCAGCTCCGCCTTAGAGCTTATGTGTGGAATTGGTTGTATGTTATCTGTTAAGTGTTTTTTGAAAATGTTCCAGTGAATAAATGTTTGCGTGTTTGCTCGTGCATTTTCGTGTATGTTGTTTATTGTAATGCCAATCGGAGGATGATCTGAGGCAGATAGATCCTCCAGATTGTCTATAACAACGTTGCGTGGAATGTTTTGTGTAATGGCAATGTCTAGTATGTCGGCTGATTCACCGCGAGAGTGTGTTGGTTCTGTGGGAGCGAGTACAGTGTAATGTAATGTTTCTGCGGTCCTGAGTAATATAGTACCATTCGGATTCCTGGTTCTACATCGCCAGGTCCTGTGTTTTGCGTTGAAGTCCCCGGCCGCTAAAACCGGGTATGTGTAATCGAGTAGTTTTTCCATTTCTGCCTGTGTTAGTTTATTTCGTGGTGTCCTGTATATCGAGTGGACCACAATATCGCCGTCAGTTAGACTGACTTTGATACTGGTTACCTCTAATATCTCAGATTGTGGTGAGCGTATAGTGTCATGCGTGATGCTGTTTTTTATAAAAATGGCCATGCCGCCTCCCACGCGGTCCGGTCTATTATTTCTATAAATTGTATAGTTTTGTACGTGTAAATACGTGTGTGGACGTAGGTAAGTTTCTTGGATTAGCGCTATGTCTATGTTATTCTCAATCAGATATTTCGCAAACTCGTATCTCTTGGGATAGAGGCAGTTCGCGTTCCAACTGATTAAGAATAGGTGAGTAGGTGTATTAGCCATTGAGATTAGCGAATAATCTCAATGTTGGGTTGTTCTGGATTAGTGTGGTTATCGTGTTTATTTTTGCTGTTATCTCCTCCTCGAACATAGTCAGCAGTCCAAAAATGTTGTTGTTTTGTGTGTTTGTGTTTTTAGCGTTAGTGTCATTTTTAGTGTTTTTGTTAGTACTTGAGTTTTGTGCGATGTTTTGGGTGATTGGTTTTGCCACTTGGGCGTAACTGATGTTCGTGTTCACTGGTCGTGTTTGTGTGATGGGTCGTTTTTGTTTATTGTTGGGGTTTTTCGGGCAAGTTGAGTAGCTTGCCGGGTGTTCCCCTCCACAGTTGCAACATTTTGGCGGGGTATTCATGGGCTTTTTGCAGTCCCTGTAGTGGTGGTTGCCAGCGCATTTATGGCATACTGGGACTGCGTGGCAATTCGTCACTGAGTGGCCAAATTGTTGGTACCTGTGACACTGATTGTGCACACGGTGCTTGCTGCCTCTCTGAACCTCGACTACTACTGGCATGTAGTTGATCCGGGTTTCAATGAGGATGTTGCTGTCTGTTTGCGGGACTAGAACTTTTAACATCTATGTTGAGATGTTTCTCCTTATCCGGTTTTGAGCCAGAACATTTCTCGGGGGGAGTAGCCCTTGGCGATGAGGTCGTTCTTAATGTCCGACAATGGGATGAGACCGTCTAGTCCCTTGATTACTATGTTTAGTTTCCTATCTTCCGGTAGGAAATATGAATGATATGGATACTTTTTATTTGAAAGGTTGGTGGTGATCCTTCTGTGATCACTTGATCCCCAGCCTGGATTTTTTGACGTCTCCGAAAGCTATTTTCGAATACGTCAAATCTTGATGAATTCTTACCCAGTGTTCTGGGCATCGAATGATTATTGGTACCACTTCGGATTTTTTAGGTGTCTTTGGGGGCTCTGAGGCTAGGTGGGTGATTGAGGGGTCTACTCCCAGATGCTTGTTGATTGACTCATGTGTGGCCACATTCGTCGTTTTTGGTATATTTGGCCTAGAGCTTGGGTTTTGGGTTATTGGGGGGCTCAGTGCCCTAGGCCGTTTGAGAGGTGGGAACTCTCTTTTATTAGACGGTGGCTGTTCGGAGTCAGAAATCGTGTCCATTTCTTCCTCCGTGGGGGTTGGTTGATTTGCGTGAGAGTGTGTGTTTGTATTTGTTTGATTTTGTTTTATTTCCGTCAGTGTGTCCATTAATACGTCTTGGTATTTGTCTTGGTTTGTTTGTATGTTTTGTATTGTTTTGTTAGCTTTGTCTAAGTCTAGTTTAAGTTGAGCTACTTACGTGTACTTGTTCCTGCCTAGGATCGCTATTTCTGCGTTGTTTTCTTTTTTCCTCCATTGCCGCCTGGCTATTTTCTTTCGCGTTGCTGCTGCTATCCATTTTGCTGCTGGTGCTTTCACTTTTTGCTTCTTTCGTGGCGAGGTGTATGCACTCGAAGTACGACCGGTCGCCACTTAGAAGCTTGGGAGGGCCTAAACGATTTTATTGTTTTGGACAAGTCCCAAACGATTTTTCCTTAATAATTGCAGATGCAATGCTAAGCATTACATCTGCTGTCGCAGCGTCGGGGAGTTCACTGGTCACATTGAAAAAAACTGCATCTGGCAGGAACATACAACCGACCATAAGGTGCAAAATCGAACACAAATTTTCGCCATTCTATCAATGCAACAATTTTAAATAATTATAATTTATTTGATCTAGGCGATACCACAAACCACACAGCACACAATACAGCAACGACTGCTTTTTTCCCAGAGGTCAAAAAGTTCGAGGTCGACGACTTGACAGGGGTACCAGTCAAAGGAAATAAAAACGAAGAAAGCACCAGAACTACTCGGAGAATACTCGCTCGTATTTCATGGAACTAAAATCGGTAAATTGTGTACAGATAGACATTTTTAGATATAAACAAAGTCAGCATGCTGAATTAGGTTAGCGAGCTTAAATAAGTCGACTAAAAGACTATAAAAAGTCAGCAAATTTTGTTTATAAGTCAATAGGTACGTAAAAGCTGAGTCAGATAAAATGCTATTAATATTAAAAATATTAAGTATAATTTGAATATACAGGACCGTATTCAAGTAAGAAAATGTTAGATGTATAAAATAATTTCATAGGATATAATTAATCAACTTTTTTAAAGAAAACTTTATTAAACTATTTGGTAGAATTGTAAATATTACTGAGACGATTTATAAAATGATGATATTATGATTATGATAAAGATCAACTTTCATGGGGTGGACGCATCCTATGTAGGCTGATTTACTCAATTCAAGCAAGATATCATTGCAATACAAGTATCAGTCGATAAATTGTGTCTAAACGCGGATTCACAAATAGGCGTCTATTAGCCAGTCCACGGTAAAGTATAGACATTTCAAATATGCCAAATACTTAGTGGGGAATTCTTCATTCTACTTGTTCTCTGTTGATCTAGAATTAGAGTTAGGCATAAAATTTCAAAGACAATTTGTAAAAATATGTTTCTTTTTTATTTTCATGTACCAACCACCAGTGGATGTCCATACTAGTCTCTCCAGCAGGCTCTCACTTATGATACCATCAAACAGTTTAATGGTATGTCAATGCTAAGACATATAGACTGCAGTGGAGGCTAGAGGGTGTTACTAAGGATCAGCCTGGATCCAGAAAGTAACAAGACCACTGTTGGAGTTTTATAAATTGTAATATCACATAGTATTATGCGGCAAGATTTTTCGAATTCAGGTTTTTTTTTAACTATAGCGGTCGTATTAATGTTGGGGACCAACATTTTAGAGGGCGGGGGAACGTGTAATCTACTAAAATGCATAAGCTACTAAACAAATATCACCCTGTCGCAAGTTTGAATTTGAACTTGGAGATTGTTATATAAACATTAAAGCAAACTATAAACAACGCGAGCAATCAACGGGAGCGACTTTCAACCTTAAGCATGCCATGATCATCACTTTTTTTAGTATAAAAACGTTAACGAACCCTAAGTTCTTCAGACTTTAGTCTCACCTCCAGCTCCCAAGGTTAGCCATTTGACGACTGCCTTCTGGGTTCTATCCGCTCCTAAAGTTAGCCATACGACTGCTTTAGGTTCCAGTCCATTCCTTCCAAACCTGGTACCGGTTAGCCATTTGACGACTGCTAGGACCAGGGGTTTCACAACCTCCATAGTAAAGTCCTAACAAGAAGTTTGTCAGAGTGTTGAGAAAGACAAGTGTCTAAATAGTCAGTTAAAAAGTTTAGTGAAATCTTTTAGTGCTCTTAAATAGAACCCAACTCTTAAGAAAAACTATAAATTATAAGACAGTAAACAAAGTCCTATAAACAGTGCCTCAAATCGAGAAAACATGCGCACCATAGTAATCGGGTATAATAGAATCTCATTTTTTTTTTACCAATAATTATTGTTAAAGTTTTATCGTCAATACATTGTTATCGTTATAAACTAAACGTACTTATTTTATCATCTCTTCTTACCCCACGTAACGCGGTCCCGGTCTACCTCAGTTACCCACTGACACGCTAAACAAGGCGTGTCCTCACGAGTAGAACATCCAGTGGTAGATTAAAGGAAGCATTGAGACCCCGTCATTGTACTAATCGCGACGCGGCTCTTCTCTGAGAAGTTATTCTTTAAGAAACACACGCTACCCCCTAAGCTATTCGTGACAATATGCTTCTTGTTGGGTGATTCTCTTGATTATTTTAACTATTGCTTTAAACTTTGATCAGACTATGAAAAGTCATCAAAATCCATATAGAACTTAAGGTACTATCAAGGGTTCATGATGTTTGTCCTTTTTGCAAGGGGCTCATCTGAAATTGTAACATTACATTCCACATTTGTTATGATAACATTCAATATCTTACCATTCTTATTTCTTATCTGATTTGGTTGACGGAAACCCGTAAAATTTAAAAAGCTAATAAAGTGTTTTGTTGTTGGATTATGGTCGTTATCTAAATCATGTTTGTTCAAATCGCCTACTATAATACAGTTTTTATTAAAGTCATTTGATACAGTTACATGTAAGGCTTTTTCCTTATTAAATCTTTGGTTACATCTTCAAATATCTATCAACTGTTGCCCCAGGTCAACAACACCTCTGCAAGTGGGTATTGCCCAGGAGCCCAGGTGGGATGTAAGACACGCATATTGTTAACTCACTTTTTCGTAAATATTTATTAGGTAGCTCTATTGTTATTACCTTTCAAAACGAATAAATAAACATACAACCATTTTAAAATATAGTTTATTTTTTCCACATTAAACATTCGATCAGTTTGCAGTTTTTCCCGTTCAATGCCCTTTTTCCAAACTTACTGGTAAAATATTAAAAACTAATTCGCCATCATTACAGTGTTTATTAGTGTGCAGTATTAATTCCGTGTTATTCTCGTTTGGTCCTATGGCGCAGGTGGCACAGCAAGCACTGCCAATGCTATTATCGTTGTTTATCGCCCATCTTTGATTCTTGGCACGAAGTTGTTTACCTCGATGAGCACTATAGTATATAATGGATTTAGTGTCGCGAAAGCAGCCATTTTCTTTGTCAAAAACTGCCTTCCTACTATAAAAATTAAAACACAGTATTAGTCAAGTGATGGTCTATTATCGAATGATAAAATTTTGGCATGGTATAATAAATTATTGCACCGTAGAATGACCAAGTCTAAGCTCTGGAAAGACAGGGTCGGGGGTTCACACGGTGTCGTAGCAACTTGATCGTCCTAAGATTGACCGTTTAGAAGATAATTTAATTTTAATTTATATACAGAAATATCAATATGTTGTTTTCTTTGCAATTTGTTAGTTAAGCGGAATAAACTCGTTTTATTAGTTAGACACAATAATTATTAAATCTTTTATTGTATTTTTCTTGTATGTTTTGGGAGGTATACTAAGAACATTACTCATACTTTAATGCTATAGCCAAGCGATATCGGTGGCATTTAACTAAAAAAAAATGGTTTACTGGATAAATTTGGGTATTATTTACACTAGTATACGTCCCAAAACATACAAGAAAAAAATTATAGAAAATTTCATAGATATTCTTTCCAATTAATAACGTGATTATTATCCTGTTTAAATATAAAGTCGCCAAAAAATACACAAATAATGTAATAATAATGATAATGAGATAACTGCGCATGGGAAGTGAGAACCCACAAGTCCCAGGTACCTGGAAAATGGTGTATACAAGAGGTCTCAGAAATATGCCGTTGTCTGGGGATCGCCTGGGCCAACACCCTCTAGACAAGAAGACCCTGAAACTAAGAAAGCAGTAGCCAATATAGCCACCGTTGGGTCTGAAACTAAATGCTCTAAGGGGTATATTTCGATTTTTTAATATAAAATATGCTTAAAATTGTGAAATTTGGGCAGTTGAAATGAACAGTTTATACAAAGCAGGTAATTTATTGTGTTAATTAAGGACATTGCCCTGTGTTCGTGAAAATAGACTCTTAACCCTACTACACCCACCTTCAATTTGAATACTATCTTATCGCCGTTTTGAACGTGTGTGGTTTTGAACCGGGTGGTCATACAGATTCAGCATGGAATAATCCAAAAAAAGCCCAAAGGTGTTGCGCTCATCTCATTGTTTACAAAAAATGCCAAAGAGTTGGAGAAAATGTTCACGGACAGGAGAGAACCAGAAGACATTAGGGTATGCTGGGACTTGTTGGATGACAAATCAACGAAGTTAAACATTCTGGATGAACAAATATACAACATGATGCTAAAAGAAGCCAGTGAGGATGAATTGTTAGCGGAGATGGAGACGAGCGGGACATAAAAAAAAAGGTATGTGACCCTTAATCATAAACTAAATTCATGGATGGAGAGCAATGATGTAAATAGGTCTGAGCAGGCATCTGAGAGCCATCATAGTAGTTACAGCACGAGAGGGAAGAGAAAATTTAAATTACCTGCCACAGAATTTAAAACTTTCGACGGTAACCTAAAAAATTGGCTGCCATTCTGGACCCAGTTTAGTCAAATTCATATGGATCCAGATATTGATTTAAATGATAAAATTGAGTATTTGGTGCAAGCCACAGTACCTGGTAGTCGTACTAGAAACCTAATCGAAAGTTTTTCTCGTATTGGCAAAAATGGTGTATCGCGAAGACCTTCACTTCAGATTGAGGTATATGTTCGTGAGCTGTTAAAAAACATTATAAATAATGCTGTGTCTAATGGTAAAGTCAATTTCGTTTCATTATATGACAGTATTGAAACACAACTACGTGCTCTAGATACTTTAGGGGTCAAATCCACTGACAGTGCCGCCATGTTGTTTCCTCTAATCGAATCTTGTTTGCCAGAAAATGTATTAAGGGTCTGGCAACATTCTCCTTTAGCACTGCCTAATGGAAATTCAAGTTCACAGGATAATGTCGGCACCATCGAAGAGTCCTCTGAGAGCAAATTAAATAATCTTTTGCAGTTCATACGCCATGAGGGATCTTACTTGCTACAGAGAGTTTTGGTTTACATGTAAATAAGCATTCAAGTTCTTTTCGTTCAGGTAGTCATGACAAGGTGGGAGCAAAAAAGAAGACTACAGCTTGCTCGGAGCAGGTAGTTCCTACAGCCACCGGTTTGGTTAATATTGCACAATCTTCTAGTTTCTCAAAATGTATTTTTTGTGATAATAATCATGATAGCACCAGCTGTTTCAAAGCACAGAATCTATCACCAGAAAAGAGGCAGCAAATTGTGACGGCAAAGAGGGCTTGCTTTCGTTGCTTGAAGCTTGGGCATCAAAGTCGTAAATGTAGGGCTCGGGTAAGATGTATAGTGTGTGGCAAAAATCATGTAGTTTTAATGTGTCCTAGTTTGCCTGTAGAAAAGGTAGAAGTAATAAAAAAGGCTGCTCAGGATTCTGTGGAAACGGTTTCATGCCCAAACGGTACTTCTAGCTATGTGTTTCTCCAAACGCTGAAAATAACTATATCTGGTGTCAGCTCCATTCGAGCTTTGATAGACACAGGGACCCAAAATACTTATATTTTAAATAGCACTACCCAGGTGTTGGGTTATCAGTTCAAACGTCAGACCACAATAAAGCATTGTTTATTTGGGGGAACTACTTCTCAACTAGTGCATGACTTATTTGATGTCAAATTGAGTTTTGATAAATACCGTTGTACTTGTGAGGCTTTATCACAACTCGTCATTTGCTTTGATGTTCCTCCAGTTTTTGAAGGTTCTTGGATGGAGGAATTAAAGGAACTTAACGTTGTGGTTAGTGATTGTCATGATGCAGCCCCGATAGAGATGTTAATTGGTGCTGATGTTGCAGGAAAATTGTATACTGGACGCATGCATGTTTTGAAATGTGGATTGGTTGCCATAGAAACATTGTTCGGATGGACCCTAATGGGCAGAATACCGCTGGATACCCCTCAGAAGAAGGCAATAACTGCCATTTCCTTGTTTCTGAATGATGGATCACTTTCACAGTTATGGCGGCTGGACCTTTTAGGTATCCAGCTGAGCAAAAATCACGTGACCAGTGTCGGCGTTCGAGGCAAAGGATTTTTTCTTGGAGACGGTGACTAGAAAGGAAGATGGGCGTTATGAAGTCAGATTACTTTGGATGGAAGGACACTCCCCGCTGCCTTCAAACTACAGTGTTGCAAAAAAACGTTTATCAGGTGTTATAAAAAAAATGGAGGGTAATAATTTATTTGATGCTTACAGTAAAGTATTTAGTGATTGGGAAGATGATCAAATCATGAACATGTTCCATTTCAGAATAGTAATAGGGAAACACATTATTTACCCCATCGACCAGTTATAAAAGAGAACAGTACAACCAGAATTGGACCGGTTTTTGACGCCTCAGCTAGAGAAAAAGAAGCACCCTCGTTGAACCAATGCCTGGAGAAGGGAGTCAATTTAATTGAACTAATTCCCACCATTCTGTTTATATTTCGCAAAAATAAATTAGGAGTGGTTGCAGATATACGCAAAGCCTTTCTCCAGATTAGCATCCATGAGACAGACAGGGATTTTCTGTGCTTCCTTTGGATTAACTCTAGTGGCCAGGAGAAGATTTACCGTCATAGTAGAGTCGTTTTTGGAATAAGCAGCAGTCCTTTTCTGTTGGCAGTCACATTTATAAGGCTTTGGAAAACTGTCAAGGAAATGGACCTTATAATAGAGAGAACTTACTGAGACTATCAAAGAGCTTTTATGTCGATAACTGTGTGACAAGTGTTCAAGACGAAGATACGTTAAAAGGTTTTATCCAGGATTCAACTATGGTGATGGCAGAAGCTAAATTCGATCTTCGAGGGTGGGAGTTTTCACATCAAGTTAAGACCAGTGAAATACTTCAAACTACTGCTTTGTTGGGATTGATCTGGAACACTGAAACTGACATGATAGGTATTAATCCAGAATATTTAAAGGATCTAGATAAATTAATGGCTGAACCTATTACTAAGAGGAAAATGTTATCGTTAGCACAAAGGATATTTGACCCAATTGGTTTTACAAGTCCTACAACTTTAATCCCAAAGTTGTTGTAAATATGTTCTATATTAACCCAAAGTTGTTGTTACAGAAAACTTGGGAAAAGAAGCTACCTTGGGATGCCCCGGTGGATAATGAGATTCAACAAGTTTTCTGTGGATGGAACCAAGATCTGAAGTTTATAAGGATATAAAAATACCTAGGTGGATATTTGCAGGTATAAATGAATCAGAGCACTTAAGCCTTCACACTTTTGTTGATGCGAGTGAGCACGCTTATGCAGCCGTTGTATTTTTAAGAAGCATGCGTGATAATCAAATTTCTGTACACCTGGTGCCTGGTGGCTGCAAAAAGTCGAGTTGCACCGATTCGCAAGTTGATCATTCCGAGATTAGAATTGATGGCTGCTCTGATTGGTTGCAGGTTGTGTACCTCAGTGAAAGAGGGTTAGAAGTAGAGATCGATTGTTTCTTTTGGACTGACTCTTCCACTGTGCTGTCCTGGATTACGAGAAGCGAAGTCTGGAAGCCCTTCGTAAATAATCGCGTTTCAGAAATAAGGAAATATACATCTGTTAACAAATGGAGCCATCTACCGGGAGCAATGAATCCAGCTGACCTACCATCACGGGGATGTTCGGGCAATCAGCTTTTGCAATCAAAACGGTGGGAGGGACCTGCATGGTTATATCAAGACTCAGATCATTGGCCTCAAGAAGACATTACATATAATGAGGAGGAAATTAACCTTGAAAAGAAGGGGAAGTTAGTGACCTCATTGCTCAGTACCGATACTACGAGCATGTCTTCTGAAAATTGGAATTTAAATTACTTCTCCAAGTATATAAAAGATCTACGCATGATTGCGAGGATCAGCATTTTCAGATTTTTACGTAACATATGTAACCCACAGAATAAGTATAGAGGAGAACTTGGAATGAACGAGATAAATAAGGCTGAAGTTTTTACTTTGAAGCTAGTGCAAAAAGAAAGCTTCCAACGAAAAGAGGAGAAGAAATTTGCGACGTTAAATACATTCACGGATCAGGATGGGATCATTCGTCTGAAGACAAGAATAAGTTCCAGAGACGATGACAAGCATTTTCGATTCCCAGCTTTGTTGCCCGCAAAACACCCAATAGTGACGAACCTTATTTTTGACACTCATGAGAAAAACTGTCATGTTAGGATTCAAGCACTTATCTGTATTTTGCGCGAAACCTTTTGGATTTTAGTCAGTAATATCCAGGTTTACAGTGTGTAAGAGATACATTAGTAAATCGTTCAGCTCAAGTGTACCTCCATTGCCTCTGGATCGTGTGCGAGATGCAGCCGTGTTTGAGGTTACTGGCGTAGACTTTGCCAGCCCGTTACATTTGAAAGGTGGTGAAAAGGCCTGGGTTTGTCTTTTCACATGCGCTGTTTACCGCGCGGTGCATTTTGAGCTTTGTACCTCATTATTAGCGGTTAATTTTATGCAGGCCTTACGCCTGTTCATTTCAAGACGTGGGAGGCCAACAACTGTATACAGTGACAATGGGACGAACTTTGTAGGTACAAATAATGCTTTCGAAAAATTGGATTGGGGCAAAATTATTACTGAAAGCAGTGTGGAAAGGATAACTTGGCGATTTAACCCCCCTACAGCATCTTGGTGGGGTGGGTTCTGGGAACGTTTGGTTGGTGTAATGAAGCAACTTCTTCGCAAAACTCTTGGACGCACCTGCTTGAATTATGAGGAGTTGGTTACCGTTTTGTGCGACTGTGAAATGGTGATTAATTCTCGACCATTGACTACAGATTCTGCAGAACTAGAACCTCTCAGTCCCAGGATGTTTCTTCAAGAAAGACCTGAAAACGGCGTAGCTGATTTGGATTCAGTAGATGGTGAAACCACGGCACATATAATTTGCCGTGGTGAAACGCTGTGTAGACGGGTTACTCATATGAAGAAGTTGCGGGAAGAATTAAGAAATAGGTTCCGTATCGAATATTTGGGACAGCTGAAGTCTTTTCAAAATGGGACGCCCGGCTAGAAATAAAGTTGGGAGAGATAGTTTTAATAGGCAACGGCATCCAGAAACGTTTGGATTGGCCTTTAGGAAGAATATCGGAACGTATAATGGGAAGGGATAATCAAGTGCGTTTGGTGAAGCTGATTACCTACAAGGGTCTGTTGCTAAGATCGATACAACGGTTGTTCCCACTAGAATGTATTCATGCAGAAGAGGGTGTACCTGCTAGGATTCCTGACCTTCCAGTCAACGAAGTACCCGTGAAGGTTCTGCAAGAAATACCTGAAGATGAAGACCCCAACGAAGACTCCATTGATCGTCTTAAAGTGCAAAAGTCAAAAGACAATTCGGTACCTGAATCGGGTAGTGCGAGAGTGCAAACCAAAAGCAGAGTACCCGTTCCGTTTAACAGTGTTGGAGTAAGTAGGGTCACTCGTAGTGGACGACCCACCAAGAAGCCGAGACGTTTTCTAGAATAAGTAAACTTTGTATGTTAAATGTAGAAACTGCTAATTTATACATATGTTAATATTTTGTCTTGTTCTTAAAATTTAATGTCTCTTAACAAATGGGTAGTTGTAAGACACCCGGTTAGATGCTGAAAGTGTCTCAGGTGGGAGGATGTGGTGAGAGCCCAATGCGTTGTTTAAATTTGTGTAACATAACGTATTTTTAGATAATCGAAATAAGTTCAGGTCCGCAGGTAGAAATACTAGATTTGTCACAAAAAAAATGTCATATTATTATAATGTTATTGTCAGTAAAATTCAATAACAAGTAATCAGTTTTTTGGTAGTTTTTTGGTCGTGATCGAGAGTTTCTGTATCCGAAGAGATTGCAGGTTGGATGTTTGGAAATTAGATTTGTACTTTGACTGTGCCGTATTCGTGGTATAACCCCTGCAGGACCACGACAGAGAGTAAAGGTGACATTTGGTGTTTTCCTTAATACACCTTTATTCCCAGGGAGTCGAGGCCGCTTTAGACGGGTAGTCTTCTGGGGCGCTACATATACTGTCTGCCTGTAGTAAACAAACAAGCTCTTAAGGTTTTGATATTGTGGCTTTATAATAATCATGCCTATTTACTTTGACTGCCTTTTGACTCTACATAATATATAATAAGTTTTAAGTAACAACCACATACATTTTTAGGCTACAGGTTTGATTTTAATACCTCAGTTTTACTCACGACACCTATACACTTTTTATTTGTGGCATTATTGAATATTGATTAAGCTTTGTAGGGTGGTTTTAGGTACGTGATGTAATAACTAAAATATGTTTAAGCTTTGGTTTAAGTTTAGTGGCTTAGTTTAGAATTATAAAAATAAACTCAAAGTGGCAAATGTCTCATTTCCAAAAGAACGTGAATTGAGGCAACAGTGGGTAAATTCAAATAAGAGGGAAAAATCATTTGTTCAAACCAAGAATACTCCTGCAAGTTTTGTTTTTATATTTTTATAGGCAGTGAATAGTAATACACATTGTATTTTTAGAGGCTTTGCCTAACATTACGTGCACAACATATGATATTAATTAATTGTGGGATTTTTATATTTTTTGCATAAAAAATTATTTGCAATACCTGCTTACTTTACCCCTAGAGCGGTTGTATTGTATTCTTGGTCTAACGCACATACGCAGGCAATTAAAGTAAATGTATATTTTAGTTGTGTGAAGTTCACTTTAGGCCAAATGAATATATATTTTATTAATATTGATGAAGCTCCTCAAGCTCACTTAAACTTTATTGTCTTTATTTCTGAAAATCTGCTTATATCAATAGAGCCAATGGGTGCTGATATCAACAAAATTGTGTGTCAAGACAAAATACAACCCAATTTACCCACTGAAGTACCTGCATAATGTTAATCCGGTACTGAAAGTTCTTATTGAAGCTGCTAATTTTCCAAAACAATATACCGAACAGGGTTCTGTAGAAGGCAAGAACACACTCTATGTTTATGTATTGACAATAATTACCACAAGTTGTTGTGTGTTTTTCTCTGTGTTTGTTACTGATATCAAAAAAATATATGCTGCAAAAACTAGGCGAAAAACTAAAGACACCTAGTGATGCAAGTCCTTTTCTATTGCACAGGCTCAAACTGAAAAAATAGATAACATTTTCAAAATTCAGTTTTCTTAAAAGTTTAAAGTTAATTTTTTAAGCAAAACAGAAATAAGTGTGTCAACCTAAAAACTACTCAAAAGTAAACATTATTTTTTTCACATTACATTATCTTATTTAAACCGTCTTTAAAAAATATCTAAATAACTATGTATTCTTGTTTTAGTTTATATACACTTGTATATAATATAACTAACCATTTTGCATCTAAACGTCAGAAGTATAAACAATAAAACTTTGCCTTTATCTGTTGCATTGTCAGACATAAATCCAGATATTTTCCTAGTCT
>JAEQML010069000.1:0-17826 GCA_016904865.1 Pissodes strobi | reverse complement strand
GCCCTCTTATATTTTTAAACGAAAAAATGAAACGCCACTGCTTTTTTCCAAAATAAAACTTATTTTCGCAAGCTGTTATTATTTCTTAATAAGAATGTCCTCTTGACTTTTTTCTGTCCGACGAACAGTTTTCGATTAAAAAAATAAAATGCATTTATCTGCACGGTCCTAATCCCTATATTTTGGAATAATGTAAATTAAAGAAGAATATTTTTCTTCGATTACTTATTACAATATTGAAAACTTAGGAATTAGAACCGTGCAGATAAATGGATTTTAGTTTTTTAATCGAAAACTGTTCGTCGGACAGAAAAAGTCAGAAGGACATTCTCATGAAGAAATAATAACAGCTTGCGAAAATAAGTTTTATTTTGGAAAAAAGCAGTGGCGTTTCATTTTTTCGTTTAAAAATATAAGAGGGCATGTTAGTGGGGGCGCCAATGATTGGATTTGAAAAAAATTTTGTGCTTAAAAAAGTTTATTTTTATACGTACTTAATACCTAGCAAAATATAAAGAAATATCTACAGGGGTTTGAGAAATATTGGGATAAAACAGATTTTTTTTTTCATTTTCAACACCCTGTATTTTAAAAATAAGGCGATTGCGGACCTATGTTCATATGACATTTTCTTCTTAAAATCACTCAAAGATTATCACCATTAAGGATTAGCATTCAATTCTGAAACACCCTGTATAGAGCCGGGGTAAAATGAGGATCCTGGATGAAAACTGGACCCCCCCCCCCGTTAGGACAGGAGAGGGGGGAGAAGTAAAAACTAAAATAATTAATTTCGGGAAAACCGGAAGAACTACGGGGTCGAAATTTTTATGATAAGTGCGCCTCATCGGGGGCTACCTTTGACCCATATGGGGGACCGGGGCTCTAATTTACGGGGGATTTTGGAAAAAAAAAACGATTTTTGCCGATATCTCTGCAACGGAGCCACGGATGGAAAATATGAGAAGTGATGACCCGGATGCAGGGAGTCATCAGGGGAGAATTATACCCCACCTCCCCGAATACCCAAAATTTTTCGAAAAAATGGAAAAAATTGAAAAAAAAAACGTAACAAATTGTTCGAAAAGCTAATAAAAGCATTATAAAACGATCTAAGAGAAAAATATAATGAAAAAAAGTTATAGAAACGCGGTTTTCGGCGAAAAAAAAGGCGATGGAGTTCAGCTACGAGGGGGAACGGCGAAAATGGGAAGATAACAAATACTTTATGAAAAAAAAATACAAAAGTTTTTGAAAAAATGGGAAAATATATGAAAACCGTCAAAAATGTTCGGAAAATTAATAAAAGTATTATAAAAGGAAATAAGAAAAAGAAAATAGTAAAAAGGATTGTTCGGAAAGTTAATAAAAGTATGAAAAAACTGAGGATAAAACCAAATAAGGAAAAAATTAATAAAAAGGTAGAAAAACGGGCTTTTCGGCGAAAAAAAGTTAAAAGAAAAGGAAAAAATAAAATAAAAAAAAAGTTTCGTAACCGGAGGCAAAAATTGAGAAACCTTAAATTTTTAGAAACTAAGTATGTCGTCTATAAACTTTCAAAATTGATAAATTTTAGATCTGTCATGATTATGGTTGTCTTTGATATTGACCGGATATCACTGTGTGTTGAATTTTGATCGGTTATAACCCAGTTGAATAATGAAACATGAAACGTCAGTATCATAATGAGCTTCATTATAATACTAGTAGTAAACGTCTAATAAATCAATTAAAATATAGAAATCGAAAAATACGTATTTAGTTTTGATTTCTTACTTTTTTGTTTCTAGGTTAAGGGGATAGAGGATGTACAGGGTGGCCTGTATATTATAGGATGACACCATATCTCATAATTTACGGGGTGTACCAAAAAAAGTTTAATACAAAAGTTGTTTGGATTTACTTAAGCTTTTAAAATATCATATTTGTATATATACAGGATGCTCGTGTTTTCGGGGACGAGTATCAACTTGCTTATTTTAAATCGAGAATCCTATATATTAAGGCATTTTTGAATTCCTATGAAAATTCTAGATATATTTTTCCTAGGTCTAACCGTTTTTGACATATTTTGAATTTTATGTAAAATATGACGTTTGCAGGTCTTAATATCAATATCAATTTCTCCTATTGAAATCCTTTATTATTTAGTCGGAGTTGGTTTCCTTGTAGAAGGGGATCAACTTTAAAGGTCTGACATTTTTATAATAAATAAATACAGGGTGATCAAAAACTAACATTAAAAATTGAAATAATTCAATCGTTAAAAGTAATTTTTTTTTTCAAATGGACACTCTCTTTTTTATAATTTTATCTTATTTAACATTAAACTTTGTATAAAGTTGTTATTCGAAAAACCTGTAGTGTCTTAAATATTGGCAATTTAACATTTTTCTATTGTAAAAATGCTATACGGCTTTTAAGTTTTGTTATTAGTTGGTCCTGACGGCGAAGCGTGCCGAAAAAAAAAAACAGTCGAGGACTACAGAAATGGCACTACTTCTTGACGTCTGACAATACATCTACTTATTACCCCAGTCGGGACGATTAAGTTATTAACTTCTTGTTGAGTGCAGCTGTTCTAGTAGATACAACAGTCCTTCTTTTGCATCGTGTATGGTAACCTATAGTGTTAAAAGCCCACCCGCATAGGTAGCCTCCTATTTTTAGACCAGCTATCGATACGTCCGTGGCAGTTTGTATTAGAAGGTTAGAAGGAATGGCAAACATTTTGATATCTTGGATACACTGCACCTGATGACGTTATAATTTACAAATTATAAATATCGCATTTTAGTATAGAGAAGAACACTAATATTGACCAGCGTTTTACATTTGTAGACACATCATAGGAGGCTTCCTATGCGATGGGGATTTAGCACTATCGGTTACCATACACGATGCAAAAAAAAGATTGTTGTATCTGCTAGAACAGCTGCGCCCCACGGAAGGTTAATAACTTAATTGTTCCGGCTGGGGTAACAAGTAAGTGGTATTATCAGCCGACAGAAAGTAGTGTCATTTCTGTAGTGCTCGAATGTCTTTTTTTCGCCACGCCTCGCCATCAGGGCAAACTAATAACAACACTTAAAAGTCGTATAGCATTTTTACCAGAGAAAAATGATAAATTGCCAATAGTTAAAAAACTGCGACAAAGTCGCCTTTATTTTTAATACTAAATAAGGTAAAATTATAAAAATAAGAGGTTTCCACTTGAAAAAAAAAAATACTTTTAACGATTATTTCATTTAAATTTTTAATGTTAGTTTTTGATCACCTTGTATTTATTTCTTATAAACATGCCACACAGACTACTAAAGTAGATCCTCTTCTACACGGCAACCAACTCCAATTAAATAATAAATGCTTTCAATAGGAGAAATTGATGTACCTAGTTATATCTAGAACTGCAAACGTTATTTTTGACAAAATATTCAAAATATTTTAAAAACGGTAAGAATTAGGTATAGCATATTAGGTATATATAATATATATCTAGAATTTTCCTAGGAATCAAAAAATGCCTTAATATACAAGGCATTTTATTATAATAAGGATGTTGATACCTGTTTACGAAAATACGAACATCCTGTATATATAAAAGTATAATATTTTAAAAACGTAAATCCAAAAAACTTGCAGTGTATTAAACTTTTTTTGGTGCACCCAGTAGGTTCTGAGATAAGGTGTCATCCCATAATAAACGAGCCACCCTGTACAAATTAAAATAGGAGTCCTTTATTAGAAAAGTTCCCTTCAACTGTATCCTCATGCACCATTACGCAAATATCTGGATGATTTTTTTATTCATATCGATTCTTTACTTCCCGTTTTCTTTTCGTAGCATCTCTACATTTTTCTTTTCTCTAACAATTTTTGTAATATTAGATATTTATTGCGATTATTTTTCTACAGTTATTTTGTCTTATATTATCTTAATTATTATATAGCAATAAACTCTTGAAAGTACATTTCTTTATCTGCATAGAGTTTGTGGTTTTTTATTTGCGTTTTGACATCATAATAAATTATTCTGTTATACATTTTGTTACTTATAGCTTTGTTCACAAAAATTTGTTACAATAAAGCAGCAAATCTTGACTTTGACTTTGACATTATAGTAACCAGTGCCACAAAAAGCTAGAAACTTCCATAGGATTTAGGTCTGCAAATAAAATCGTTTTTACAGAATAAAAATTATGAATCAGAGCGATATGAAACGGTATTGTCATATCTCCTTAGCTGACATATATAATTGAGCTTGTGTAAATATCTAGATAGATTATTAAATTTATCAAATAATATCAGGTTTTCGATCTTACGTGTTTAACGACAAATGATTAATACATGTACAGTCATATTCAGATGAATTTGCATTATTTGCTAACTTTGAGCAATACTAGTATTTCAAAATGAACCACTAATTTGTTATTGAAGAGGAACGTATACCTGGAGAGTAAGCTGGTGAACGCGTTCCAAAAATTTTATAAGATGTGTAATACCTACGTCGTGGCGTGCGTTACAAAATGTGTGAAAACTTTTTTCCGATTTTTTTTTGACCTCTCCCATGCCATGTAACGTACGCTACTGGTTAGGGCTACACTGGTATTCATATGTATTTCGTTTTAGTATGGTGTGACTGAATTAAATCTGCAAAAGGTTTCTAGTTTCTTACTCCGCCTTTCCTGAGATGATTGGCAATAACATAACGGATATTGATTGGGTTGCGATCCCCATTTGGACCGATGACAATAGATTATTCTTGTGGATTTAATATGTAGCCAAACTAATTCTAAATTGATCAACAGCTTTATTTTGATGAAACGGTAATGTTTTATCCCTTTAATAAATTTTGCCTACGTCCATGTTTAACTTTCAATTTAATTCGCATTTTATTCCTAATCACCATTATATTGAAATTATAATTGTTCTACTAACCAGGCGATTAATTAAATATATTTTAAAAAACAAGATTAAAAATTTGATTGTAGATTTTTGCAGTTGATGAACTTTTGAAAAAATGCATGTAGTCTATCTCTTACGGGCCCTGTACATAAAAGCAACTAGCTTTTGGCTATAAGATGATGAAATCCGCATTTTAATATAATATGTAAACTTGTTCAAGAGTAATAACAACGTGCAATTATTTTGTACCGAAGTTAAACATATACTAAGGGTCACAAAATACTGACTCAGCTTTACAGTTATGGTTTCCTAAGTTGTTTTCAGTGCAAACGCGTTTTATCCGTAGTTAAGGTTCTCACCTGCTCGAAGGACCGGATTCGATATTTCTGTAAATTTTTGTGAATATCTGACCTGAAATTAATGCGAATTTGAACTGAGGTATTTTTTTGCAATTTTTCTAACAAGTGAATCGGATTTAAATTTTAAAATTGAAACGCCTTAGTCAACACTGACGACTGGCAAGTTCTTCGGATCTGAAACAGTGGGTAAGGCAACAGTGTAGAGTAGATGGTATTGAAAGGTATAGGTAATTGTCTTAAAATCTAAACCTAAACACTAAACAGTACACGTGGTACATTGAACCATATGAAACAACGATATACCTATATGATTTAGCAAGAAATAAATACACAGGCATTGGTTCCAAACTTTAATCGACAAATCATATAATCACCCCATGTGGCGAAGTGTAATTTGATACAATTGAGAGAGCAATTATTATCGCTAGAAAAATGATGCAAGCCATTGCGGTTTTACGCCCACAAGGTCATTCAACGAGAACCGGTCCAAGGCCCGCTAAGGTACAGGCTGCTGCTTTGCAGGTGATTTAGGATACCAAAGTATAAACTTAAATTGAAATTTAAACAGTATTTATTCCATTAACTATTATTAAGCAAAACATGTCATAAAACAGATGGGTTCGCGATAATATTACAGAATTTTTTCAAAATTTGTTTTCTCTATTATCTTGCTCAGAACTGCGTAATTGTTGAGTTGTGTTTAGCCTAGATACTTCTAATAGCTATTTATGATACAAGTATGAAAAGTGCATGTTTAAGGCACGGGTTGAAAGTCATACAAATGCCTTAAACAAACGTTTTGAAAAGTGGCACGGTGAGAAGAAAGTGAGGCATCTCATGCTTTATTGGCGTACTTCCAGCAGAAGTCGAAGGAACAAAAGTCATCGTCACTTTGGAGCCAATATTCAGTGTTGAAGAGTATGTTGTCCAAAGAGAAAAATATCGATATAAGCAGGTACAATAATTTAGTTTCTTTCTTGAAGAGGAAATCGGAAGGGTATAAGGCCAAAAAAATCAAATGAATTTTCCAAAGAGAATGTCGAACATTTTTAAACCAATGCCAACGATCAAGACTTTTTGCTTATGAAGGTGCGTTAATCATCGGAATTGCAGGGGGGGTGTAGAAGAGACTAGCTAAGTCGAATAGCTGGTGAAGACGTTGCAGACAAAGGTGGCATTTACTTGATTATTATACCAATATACCCCATATTAAAACAAAACATATCCGAGAATTTGTCGTTAACTGTGGTTGCATCAAAGGGATCAATTTCCCGTCTCTCGGAAATTACCAACAATCGATTTTTTTCAATACAAAAAAGTATTCCCATTAAATAACCCGTCTCGTCGGTATAAACACTTTTGGAGCTATTGCGAAAAATATAGCTAGTTTCCTCGGATTGCCGGAACCGTCTAGCTACACAGGAAAATGCTTCGGAAAATCATGTGCGTCGCTTTTAGCGGATTCAGGAGCAGATATTTTGACACTCAAACGTCACGGCGCGGCGGTTGGATGTCTGGGACTGTGGCCGAAGAATATGTGGAAAACTCCTTGGAAAATAAGCAAAAAACAGCGTTAAAGATATTAGGAGACAGAGAGGTTGCCAGTACACAGCCAGTCAGAGAAACTACAGCTAAGGATATTTTGATCCACAGCTGAATTTCTAATTAACAATTTCCATCGGGGATAAGTTTAGGAGACTGTAAAAATTCCGTGGTTAACATATTTAAATGATAAATTTTATTGTTAAATTTGAATTGTTTGTAAGGTTCTGAATACATTTTAGTTCAATAATTTGGGCATTTTATTAAACGATTATACTAATTTCCCCAAGAAAAAGCAATTTTTTACACTAGTACGCAAAGTATACCACTTTTCGCACTAGTGCATTAAAGGGGAAAGTGGAATTTGTCACACTAAGGTGAGTGTGAAAGAGTTTGAACAACCCATTTTCCAGATTTTTTCTCTGTCCTACCGAAAACGCATTTACCCATCTTCTTTGAAAGTTGTTTCATAAAAGGCAAGAAAACCACGCCCTCACACTATCGCCCAATTGCCAAGTCATCGAAAGTGTAGTCAATCAGCAACTACTCAAGTACCTCAAAACCAACAGAATAATTAGCGATAACTAACTTATTGGCCTATGACACTCTTATATGGAGTAGGGCAATTGAGACCTACGGAGAATCTCGAGCGAATGCGCTGGATATTTTGAAGGCATTCGACAGAGTTTGGCATGGAGGACTGCTCAACAACTGCCATACTTCGAACTGCCGGCTTCTATCTGCTGGCTTGCTATATTCTTTAATAACCTGTCTCTACACGTTGTAGTTGATGAACACATCTCAGACACATTCACCATTAATGCTGACGTGCCTCAGGGCGTAATACTTTCACCCACTCCTGTTCCTCATCTATATTAATGACCTGCTGACGGAAATCAATAATCCTGTTTACAGTTTTGCAGATGACCAGTACCCTTGTCTTTCAATTTAGATCACAAAATCCTTTACCAGCGACTGAGACTTATCCCCGCGGATAGAAGCAGATGACAATAATTAATCAAGATCCGAAGAAAGTTTGAACTTGAGGCGATGGAAATTTGGTCCAGTTCAATGCAGCAAAAAATCAAGTAGCCTGAGTGTCTCGGTCAACAGCAATATGTCCTGACATGATCACGTTGCTATCATAGCAAAATCAGCCTCGCAGAAGCTTGGCGCACTATTTCGCAACAAAAACTGTATACAACGCAGCAGCTCCTCTTGCTCTACAAAGCTCAAATGACACGTCTGGGATGCCGCACCGAAGCACACTCCAACGCTGCTGGATTCCATTTAAAAGAGCTGTGCATCTCGTCGGCGACCCGGGGTTGATCCGGGATCGGGATAGTCCGAAACATTGCAGACATGTGCCAGAGGTTTACATATATTTTTGCGGAAGATATTCTCAGGATTTGTCTCGCCTCATCCCATCCTCACCAACGCCTATCTGGCAATCACGACAGACGGCAAGAGCGCGCCAGTTCGTCATACAACTGGAAACACCTAGGACATCTTTTATCTGGTGCACTGCATTACTGTGGAACTCACTCCCAGGACATCTGTTTTCCCCAAATTATATCCCACAGCTATTCAAGAACCGTGTCGATCAACATCTTCGCGCACACCTCTCGTCGAGTGCCATAGGGGGATGTGTGTTACACTGCTATAAAAAAAAGAACTTCTTTGTGAAATTAGAATAACGATGCAAGTTTTCATAATACATATTTCTTCTACGAACCAGCGGAAAGTTGCTACCTACACATATTACATAAAACAAAATCATTAAAATTGTTTAATAGTATATTGTACACTTAGAAGGAAAAGTTACAGATTATCGGCAGTGGTCAATTTCAATCGAGGCCAGCAAGCGGTCAAGCTCCATGGTCTATATATTATATACATACTATTTTTCTACGATCGCAAAAAATAATGAAATCTTGATATTTTTGAAAGAAACAAAATAGCAGTAAGTGAATTACTTTTCCGCATAAGGCCGAAAAAAGTAATATTCGCAAATTGTTATTTTCGATAACTTTTTCGCCCTAGACTGAAGACGTAATATTTTCGAACGGTTATGTGGGGTTTCCAACAACACTTAACAATACCAGAATAGAGAATTTTGCGTCCTGTTAACCGGCCGAGAAAGCTGACGTTTTTTGACGATTGCAAAAGAGAATATTAAAATATCTTATTTACAGTTGATTCAAAGTTGAATTTTTGCAGAAGTCTAATATTTGAAATCGTAATAATAAAATGACATATAGTTAATCGTCATTTTATAAATATAGAATAAAATACCTATACTTAATATACTATATTAATTTTGTAAAAATATATTAGACACATAATTTCTGGGGCACAAACTACTAAACTAACCTACTAGTTTTTTTTCAAAAACTAATACATTTCTCAGCGTGTATCAGGGTGAAACGGATCAGATTCGCGTCTCTCTACCTCAAATTTTCGACCTTCGGATCTGCCGATTTGGCAGCAGCTCGGTGTTGTTTTAATATTTTACTTCACCCGTGTCTCTCCGCTCGCTCCGGGCGCGCAACCAAACAAAACTAATCCAATCTAGCCCAAAATCAAGAAAAAGAACTAATATATGAAATAGGACGTACGCATGCACGAAGGTTCAAAATTGTGGTAGGTATAGACGAGAATACGGATCAGATGTTTTAATATAGCCATTTTGGCTTTTAACATTCTCGGGAGTGAAATAGACCGCAAAAATTTTTATAAACTTTGCAAGGCTTTTTATCAGGAAACGTTAAAAAATACTACAAATAAGTTTTTAGGACATTTTTAGTGAAAAATATAAAATTACAGAAATGAGTTGATAATTAAATTAAGATATAAAAGGAACCTTGGTACTTATTCTAAGTTATAGTTTGAGATGTTCTTAAAAGTAAATATTCCTCTTAGGGAGATTGCTTGAATTTCTGTCATAATTTACTCTTGCTGACGATATCTTTCCCCTAAAAATCTTCAATTGTACCAGCGAAAAAAATGTTTGTTCGTCAAAAATTTGACGATAACAAATTCTCGAAGCTGAAAATTTTCATCAATCTCCTCAGGTAAGCCTTTTGAAACATCGTCGCCTTTTTCCAATTCTTGAAAACTCTGATCAGTGCCATTTTTTTCTCTTGCTCGCCTTGAGAACCTTAATATAATTCTACAAGGTCTTTCTTAGCAACACTTTTCCCGCAATTACATTATTAACTCTTTGGATTCTCGCCACAAGCCGTTTTTAGTTCTCTTAAATGATCGTCCGTGGTGCTTGTCAATCTTTGCTCTACTCTTGCTTCTCCGTTCTCTTCATTATTGTCCTCTTTCTTTTTGCTGTGTTCTATCTTTCTGAGAGTGGATTTGGATCAAATGACACAGCGAGAAACTGAAGCAAGAACTCTCCCGAATTGAGCGGTAAAAATATGAATTTTAGACAATTAGTTTCGCACTATTCAATGCAATTAATTGTAAGGTGGCTGCATAAATTGTCTGCTATCATGACCTTAAAGCCTTCTAACTTTCAAAAGTAGGGCAGTGCAATTGTTACGAATCAGTCCTCAAAAGTTATGCTCTCAAAGCAACCATTCACTGATCTATTGTATTGTACCGTGCACTTAGAAAGTCCAACATTATGTTTTGCTCTATGTACAATATTTGGCGGCATGTTGTCATTGAATTTTCTACTTTGATATTGCTCTACTATATCATACTGACTACTGATTTTTTTTTGGTCCTATTTTTTATATTTGGTAGGTATTTGTAACAAAAAAAGACATGTTTACATCACAGGTAGGTAACAGATAGTTGCAGGGGCGGTAACAAGATACCAAAAAGGGGAGGCATTCAAATATATTCAAGCTACAGATAGTTTGTTAGTGCAGAAGACATAAATTAAAAACAAAATACCTAACATTCATTTACAAGTTTTGATCACCCTCGCTATATTCGTCCTCTCTCTACCACCCTCTGCATAACCCACCTGCGTGTTAGTCTTGCTCTGCCTTATACCGCCTCCACGTCACTCCAACTTGTATCACCTCTTCTGGTTTTTCGCTCAACGCGAGCGACCTCTCTCTTTATACTCTTTCCATGACTGAGCTTAACAACGACACGTTTTAAACATTTATTTGTCACCAATCGTACACAGACATACTATCAATTCTAAAAACATTACGTAGAAATCGGCGGTGATCCGCTTTACCCTTTGCGATCCTTTTCACCTCATTTTTGACGGTATTTAACAAAATTTTAGGTTTAAACAGAATTTAAAAAAATATGTGTTTCATCTCGGTACTTCTACCTTTAAAACATGTTTGTGTAATGACACTGACTGACAAAATCATCGGAAGTGGCAACTCTGTCAGAGAGCTAGTTTGTTAATGAACCTAAATATAAACACAAAGGTAAGAGTGAGATCGGTATACTACGACAGGAAACAGTTAAAGCTTACAAGGGTGCCGCTACGTCTAAAAATGCGAAAATATTATCAATAAAGGATATAAAAGTCAAGCGGGATGGATGGCAACACTATATCAGCTCAATTCTTGATTTGCACTTTTATGTAATATTTGCAGGTATTGTATTTCTTCATGAGCGGTATAAGGAAAATATTGAAAGGGCTAGGGATAAGGTAGGAAAAGAACAGAATTTACTTTGATATTTTATTCACATGATTTTTGTGGCTTATAAATTATATTTTCAACATACGCTGTTAAGGTTCTTTAGAGTTTTTTAGTGTCTTTTATCATTTTAAATAAAATATTACATTATCGGCGTTTTTCAGTGTAACTGAATAGAACACAGTTCTATCTCATTCTCTCGAAGGCTACATCCT
This sequence comes from Pissodes strobi, assembly GCA_016904865.1. Lineage (NCBI taxonomy): Eukaryota > Metazoa > Arthropoda > Insecta > Coleoptera > Curculionidae > Pissodes > Pissodes strobi. Next base: position 6,180 of record JAEQML010069000.1, on the reverse strand, counting down.
ATATAAATCTTTTTTAGTGCCACTTTTTCGTTTCATCGGGTCCCAACTTACTACCATTCTCAGCGTGCTAATGGCGCTAAAGAAGTTTTTACTTCAAAAAGTTCCATAGATTTACGAAAATATTCAAGGGTTTTGGGCATCTTTCTTTTGAAATCGTAACAGTAAAGTAATACCTTGGGTAGGTGTGAGACAATCGGGTATGCCATTAGATTTTATTCGCCCTTTTAAGAATATATAAAATTTAAATATATTAAACATACTTTACATCTATATTTTTTGATGTGAAAACTTCTTTAGTGCTGTTAATACGCTGAGAACAGGAATGATTTGAGACTCGATGAAACGAAAAAGCGACACTAAAAAGAGATCTATAGGATGTAGCCTGCGAGAGAATGAGATAGAACACAGTAATACAGTTGTTACATGTATCTTAAGAGTAAAAAGTAGTTCTCGTTCGATTACTGAAGTTAAGCAACGTCGGGCATGGTTAGTACTTGGATGGATAACCGCTTCGTTTAATATTTGTGAATTTTTGACTTCTACCGAGTGTCAACTGCACACATGAATTTCTGACGTGAAAACTTCTTTAGCGCCGTTAGCCGACTGAGAACAAGAGTGATTTGAAACTCGATGAAAGAAAAAAGCGACACTAATTCAAAGATATAGATATATAGGATATAGCCTGCGAGAGGATGAGATAGAACACAGTATACAGTTATTACATGTTTTGAAAGAGTACAAAATGAAAAGTAGTTGCCGTCCTATCACTGAAGTTAAACAACATCGAGCCTGGTTAGTATTTGGATGGGTGACCGCTAGGTTCGGTTTTATGAAAGTCTCATTTCTACCGGTGTGAACTGGTTTTAATATAGTTTTTAACATCGCTTTGCTGAAATGTTCACTTCGGTCATCCCGTTTTAAGCGCACACCTTTTTTATGTGAAAACTTATTTAGCACGGCTGTGATTTAAGACTCGATTAAATGAAAAGGCGGGCCTAAAAAATGACGCGTTGTACGCTTCTTCTCAGTTCAGTTTTATGAAGGTTCCATTCCTACCACGAGTGAACTGCACAATTGAATTTTTTAAATTAGCCAGCGTAGATTAGTCATAGATTATGGAATGTAGTCTATGATTCAGTGGTGTTCTCAAACGGCTTGCCACGAAAGCAAAAAATTAACTATTTCCCACTGTATTTAATACGATTTCAAAAATAAGACTTGTTGCTAATTTTTGAAAACCTATTACACTGTAAGTAAATCGATGGATAGTATATTTCGATTCTTTTTAATAGTTTATTTATTTTATTACTTTTCCAATATATATTTTAAACGTTGTAGCTACATTACCTTTGCTTAGAAATAAATTTGCTGTTCCTACAAGGTGATCTAAGAAATGTATGTACATTTACCTAATCCAAACTTACTCAAACCTTGAGTCAACTGTATGAAGTATATTTCGATATTTTAAAAATAACGTAAAAATGTTATTATTTTTGAACAATATGGATACTTTTTAAATAAATTTTCGCTACACAACATCTAATTGGAATAAACTCACTTCTAATACAGGGCGAAATAAATAATTTACATTTTCTGAAACATTGAATCGATTCTATACAATGAAATGCTTTTTAATAGATTTATATACATAGGTACTCACTTTTTTAATGATTTGGATAGCTAAGCAATTCCTGTTTTGTTTAACTCACTGCTTATCTAGGGCGCCTTAAAAAATTCACATTGTTCTGAAACGATAAATTAATTGTTGTATAAAACATGTTTTGATTTTTTTAAATTAAATAGTCACAATTTTTAAAACATTTAATACCAGCCCTTTCTTTATGTTAATACCTTAAAGTAAATCTGTCCATATAGTCAGAAATATGGAAAAAGCAGATAATCATGTAAAATCTAGTTTTTCTCTTGACTTTTTAACCAGAAATAATGTCCTTAATAGAATTTAGGAACATCTTAGTTTGATTACTAAATGCAGAAATGTTTACATCTTTATTGCCAAACTTATCTATTTATAAGAGGGCAACCTATTTTTAGACAGCTATTGCCATTGAGATTTTAAAAGATATGTCTGACTTCCAACTTTCACTACTTTGATAAAAAACGATGCTGTATTAATTTGGCAAGCTGATTTATTGGTATGTTTATTTTATTCGATATTATGTTATTTTACATTTCCTGTAGAGTGCAAACTGGAAAGTGACCTTTGCACGTGTAGATTTTTGCATCGTTTTTCTATTTTAATTTAGAAATCAGTATTTTTTATTGCCGGACTGCAAATGTCGCAAATTAATATCAATATCTAATGGAAGAAGACATTCCTGAAAAAAGTTAAACATGAAAACGTTTTTAAAATATCTTTTATACAAAATTATATGAAGATTTCTGGAGAAATAAATAATAAGAAGCAACAAATAACAAAATTCAACACTGTTGCTAAAAGCACCTTACACTTCTTTTGTACTTCTAAATAATTTCGCTCGAATCGGTACTAGTCCCATAAGAGAAAAGTGAAATCCTGATTCCCTAATAACAATTACTGGAGCGATCCATTCATTCAAAAACTGCAGGGCGCTCCTGGCACGCAAGGCAAATGAGTAATATTGAATTAATAAAATTGTGAATACTATTGCTTAGCATTAATGAATCTCGTAGATTATTTTTTGTCGCAACTTTTCTAGATGTAAGTGATAACCGCGACATTTTAAATGACTCCATAAAAATTCATTTAACAGGGGTCCCATCCCCCAATAAGATATAACGCATAAGTTTAATTACTAAAAAAATAGATTCAGAATAGCGTAATATTTTTATTATATTGCATAAGTCAAGGAAAAAGTTTTACAATTATATCTAGAGATGTGGCAACGTCACCGAGTCACCGAATCATTTTTGAATGGTTGTCAAATTTTTGTAGCAGTTTCAGTAATCTTGGCAACTAAAACTCAAAAACGAAGAACAAATTAATTGATTCAAGAAACACACATTCGATTACATTTTTGAGGAAAAATGGGAAATGCTTATAATATTTTCGATATAAATATTTCCGTTGCATGTATAAAGTAATGAAATGTTAGTAAAATCTAGAGTATATTAATAATCAATTAATAAATTATTGGGAGCCGGCCTTTTACTTGTGATGCCTTGTAACAGAATGATTAAGCTAGACAGGCAGGCACCACATTGTGTGCACTTTTCTACAGTTACTACCCGGCAAATTGTCCTTGAATATCATCGGAAACCTTATTGGGCTATACGATAATTGCCCGATTTTTTTTTTGTTTAATTCTGGAAAATTCCTCGTTATTTATTTGTGCATATGCACGTAAGCAGATACTTATTAAGAATTTTATAAGAGTGTTATGGCCACGTCATAAAATTAATCACCACACTTTCGTTTACCTACCTACCAGTGACTCGATACTAGTAGGATATCGTTGTCGGTTATTGCGAGAAATTAGGAAATCGTAATTTGGGGTGAATCACCGATATCGTTTAATGGTTTTTAATCTCAAAATATAGAGAAATTTTACGTGATGTAATAACATTAGTGGTTATATGATACTTTAGTCAAGAATCAATTGTGTGTCTGAGCAAGAAATCGTGGAAAATCAGAGATGCATACCCATACCTACATTGTGATATCGGTGTCAATGATCCTAACTCAAGAGAAAAACGAATAAAGAGTCGCGAGTACTCATTTGGAATATCCTGCGCGATCTCAGGATTTGTTCCCCTAGATTTTCTCTTATCGGGTTATTTAAAGCACAACAAAGTGACAAAATAATAATTATAAACGTCAGACCTGAGTCAAAGGTACTCATATGCAACCTAACCCAACTAACCAGAACTAACCCGTTATTAAAAATGCTCCTTTTATTAATAAAACAGAAAAATTTAGAAGCGGGGGCTTGCACTTTAAGATTTTAATCAAACTTGCCTGGTAAACAGTCAATCGTATATCCTACTTTTAAACGTTTTGACCCAATCCCATTTTGTAGACAACCCTACTGGTTTCATTGAAACTGATAGTTTTCTTAAACTTTCTCTGTATGTTATCAAAACATAAAAGACATATTTAGCATTTCATTAGAACTCTTGTCTATATCGTAAATCCGGCTTTTTGATGTATTGACGTTACGTTTTACTAAGTGTGAACCCAAATTAACTAACTAACCCATAAGAAGAAAAGTTAAGCAGGCAGGGTCAAATCCGGAAATCTGGCAGGCCGGTCGATCGCATCTCTCAATTAATTCGCTTCTTTGTCCAGCTGATTTTATATAACATGCCAAAATAGTTTAACTTATGTTATAATTTCAGCTTGTAAAAACAAGAAACTGAAAAATTTCTATTTGTCACTTAAAATTTTCAATGTATCAGGAAAGACGGTATTTTAGTAGGTTCGGTTTGTGTAAATATAACACAAACAATTTTAAGAAGTTTTTGAAAATATCATAGTATATAGGTAATAGGAAATTTTGTGATCGTTCACTAATATTGATCATTATAGTTGAGTAGGCCTCACTTGACGTTGGGAAAGCATCAATTTTCCGAGCTATCAAAACATTCGCTCACCTTTTTTAATTAATTACATTTCTAACAATATTTTGTTATTTTCTAATACTTACTTGCAAATTCACAACATAGTAAACGTTTAATTTTCCATATCATATGTATGTATCAACCTGTCCTGCCACCAAAATGTTGGCACAACCTACCAACACGAGCCTGATTTTTAAAAATAGTTGAGCTAGTGATTTTATTGCTTATACATATGTAGAGTACACACTTTTTTTATAAATAGATAATTAATTTTACCCGTTATTATCCACGTGTAAGAATTGTGTATAAAAGTACTCTTAAAAAATTAACGAGTTTACTTTTGGCCGAGGTATATGTTTAGCTATCGGTATTTAATATAGTGTAAAGTACCAAACATATAAAGGACTTGACAAATATAGATTTTACGCAAAACTCGCAATCTCAATTTGAATTTAAGGAGGCACTTTAGTTCTATATAAAAAAATTTGTGTATTTAGCATTATTTTCAAAGTTATTTACTTCCTTGTAATAATTTCTTATTATAAAACTATGTAAATATAGTTAGAGAACACAGTATACAGTTATTACATGTTTGCAAAGAGTACAAAATGAAAAGTAGTTGCCGTCCTGTCACTGAAGTTTAACAACATCGGGCATGGCACCTAATTGTTGTCTTTTAGTGTTCTTTTCTGTCTATTATTAGCGTTCGTTTTTTTTCTGGTTTCTTGACCTTTTTATAATCTGTATTTTAGCCACTATTGTTAACTTCCATGTGGAAACATTTTATTAGGGTTCTTCCAACATTGTTTATGCTGTTGATTTAACGTTCTGGGAAATAGTGATTTTTCTGTCGCCCTGTAAAAACAATGATTTTAATTAAGTCAAAAATGATGCAGCTACACATTATATTCAAAAATCATCGATCAATGATACAGTTATAAATTTCTTTAAAATAATTTAAATATACTGTGCACAATTGATTTAAATTTTTAAACAAATCTTATTGTTTAAATGATAATAAATAAATTGATAGAACAGAATATAAAAAAATATATATAATTTATATTTAAATTATAAAAAAGAGTAAACTCCGTTCAAGTAGTGCTCGAACGGCTCACCACCAACGCAACAGAATAACTTTCTGTTAATTTCTTTACAGTTTAATGCGATCTCAAAAAATTGCTAGAAATTTAATTTTTAAAATGGTAGTTAATAAATTAATGGATAGCTAGTTTTGGATAGCGAGCACTTCGGGCATGCTATGTTTACTTAGATTCAAAAATAATACTTCTGCAAATTTTTGAAATCGTTTCCAAGTGTAAATAAATTAATGAAAAGTTAATCTTTTGTGCACGCCATTGAACCGTGTCGGCTACATTTTTAAAATATCAATATAAAATACGTGTAAAAAAGTATATTCTGCATTTGTACTTAAAAAAAATTGTCAACACAATTCAGCGCAAAAGATTAACTTTCCATTATATATTTGTATAATGTATACTGTTTGCCAAATGAAAGAACCCGGACGAAAAGAATGCGGGCAAAAAATGTCCTCGCATATTTAGATGCTGCCACATTTTTTTCCCAATAATCCTAATTTATTTTCTGTCTAGTTTCCTATAG
>JAEQML010068999.1:0-17827 GCA_016904865.1 Pissodes strobi | reverse complement strand
CGCCATGAAAAGTATCACTTTTCCTCCATATAAAATAATATACTATTGCTTTGCCAACTTGATTTAACTTATTGAGGGCATTTCAAGCGCCATGTCACTAGCCTTTGTTTATTTTTGCTGAGGTCCAGTAAGTTCTTAATATAGTTTGGTCAGTAGGAGATGTAGCTTTGTTCCAGTGGGTTAGTTTAATATATCCTAGTATGCCCTGCCAATTTTCCGGACTTCGGCTCAAAAATTAATATCCGGTCCAAAAATCGTCAGCTTATTCTTGCTGACCTTCAACAGTTTATCAAGGTAGTTAGGCGAGTAGGAGATACATTTTCCTGTAAGCAGTACTAGTTCTGTGAATTTGCTAGCTAATACATCCTGGTGAAGATTAAGGGGATGTTTAATTTAATATAACCTGCCTTCACAAAACTTCTCCAGACTTTTCCACAGAAAAATGGTAAGATTCCTATGGATCAGGGGATACTTGAACAAGATCTTCAGGGCCAGATAGGTCAAAAGACTCGTCAGTAGCCATGTATATTTGTGTTAAGCTCCAGCAGTTTCTTAGCGTATTTAAGCAAGTAGGTATAAGATTAAGAACTGGCCTATTTTCCATTTTTGTCATTTCTTGTTTCTTTCATTTTTTCTTCTACTATCTGACAGGAAGAAATTGATATATTTTAGTCAATGACATTAGACTATATTGATGTCCGATGACTTCCATCATGTGGGTTGTGAGGAAACTCATGGCATGGCATGGGGGATCCTGAGGATAGTTTAAAAAAACTATTATTATTTCTGGAACTGTTCGAGATAATAATTTGAAATTGGGACATAATTCTAATGTGCCGAATCTAGTTCTGACATTGATAAAGTTAATTTCGTCAAGGGCGTAACATTCGGAGACGTAGACAAAAAATAAGTCATAACTTCATGTGTATCGATTTTCAAGTTTTTTCACAAAACGGACTTGAAAATTACATTATATAACACATACATGCCGAGTAAAATTACTAATTTTATATAAAAATAAGTAGATGAATAGGTAGGAGTTCAAGAACATAGCCACCTCGATAACCAGACCCCATTTCCTTGGATTATTATTTTCTTGGGCTCATATGTATATTGTAATCTATGCCACGGTAGTAAATAGCAGAGAATTCTCGTAATGATTTAGTTAAAAGTAAAAAAAATATATTTTTCTACTACCGTGCGTAAAATACTCACTTTACGCACTCTCTAAGATTCGTAAAATAGGCCTTTTTAATGTGCAGTGCGTAAAGTAAGTTATTTTACGCACTAGTGCGTAAAGTAAATCTGACATATTTTTTGACGTTTACTGACATATTTTTTGACGTTTAGGACAGTGCGTAAAATAATTTATTTTACGCACTAGTGCGTAAAGTAATATAATATTATTTTAATTTTTTCATATATTTTTCGATAGTAGAAAAAATTTTGTATGCTACTCATGTGTAAAGTACCCTTTTTTTATTCATGGGATTGTCGCATTCGCCTACACGACAATATTCCCATTCATAAAAAAAGATTCACTTTACACACTTGTTGCATAAATAACTATTTTAATAGTTCTTTTATTATGCAATATAATATTAAAGTACATTTTTGTCGAAAACTGTGTGCACTAGATGTGAACCAATGTACCATTTTTCGTAAAAAAAATGGAAATCTATACTCAATTTTTTTTTCCTCTACACTCTCGTCGTAGAAGTTAGAGTTAGAGACGCAGATTACGCTATGTAAGCATTCCCGCTTAATCTCAGGACATTCTGTAAAATTAATTATTTGTAACTAGTGATAATAATTTGAATTTCCTAATTTTTAATTTTATCCTTTAATAAAAAATATACGCTTTTTGGGATTGGAACCTGTCAAAGTTGAATTATGAATTACTTTTACTTTGACACGGTCTAACCGAAGAACCGTGTGATTTCTTGATTATTGTCTAAATCCGCGAAGGCTTCCGTTGTGTGTAATCTTTCAGTTAGTAAATTGCATAATGAAATCCAGTTAGATCATCTATTATCGCTCATGTTGGATGGTAGAAAAAAATATATAGAAAAAATTGGCGACCTCTTGATGTTCATTCCGCCAAAACGAACAAAAAATGCATACATATAATTCCAAATATAGTTTCCGCTTGACTAGTCAATTGTAAAGTATGGTTTGTGAAATATTTAATGTTCTTAAATGCACCTTTTGACTGTTTTTAGTGAGGATATTTCTTTTCTGTAACGAACGTACGGTAGTTCTAGTAGGTACTTTACTGATACACTTTCACCAGGTGTTGAAATTATGTTATGTTTCTTGATTTATTGAAAAGTGTGTCGGGGAATGGCAGATATTTTAATATTACGAGCTAGGGCAATTAGATTATTCTCGCAGTTACGCATTTCAGTTATTCCCTTATCGATGCTGGAATATTTTCTAAATTAAGAAATTACGGCACACTTATTCACTATCCAGTTATAACCGACTTTTGTTACTATAATTTTTCAAGCTCAATCCTGAACCAAAAGTAACAAATTCTTCCCAGTCAATTGCAATATTCACCATAGGCGTGCTGAGATATTAAATAATAGGGCAACTCCTACCAAAAGGAACATAGGATAAAACATTGTTGAACTAAATTGAAAAAGACTGATCTTTGGGGGCTTAAAATTGATGCTGATCCCGAATATGAAAACCATTTTTTAGACATTTCCTTCAGAATGGTGGATATTGAAACTGATTGGGCGAAATTTGTTATTTCAGGTATGCCCCAATTCCATTAAAATCGAATGAGTAATAAGTGTGTTACGAATGTGCCAAGACGAAAAGTTGGGAAGCCTATTTTACAGCTGATCGCTACGTTGGATTTTTAAAATCTCTAAAATATTTAAAACTGATGATTAACTATCACCCGGTCCTAAGTTTGAACCTGAACTTGGAAATTACTATGTAAACAATCAAGAAAAATTATTATGAACAACACTAGCCAACAGCGCAGGCAATTCTGAACCTTAAACTTGAAACGGTCAGTAAATTTCATCATATAAATTTTCGAGCAAACCATCAATCGGGTAGACTTGGTCTCCCATGTAGTCTGCTCAGCCATTAATTTGCAGTCCACAGAGACGTAGTCTTTTGGGGGTTGCCCTCCAAGTACCAAAGACGAATCTACGATTAGATAGATCTGTTAAAATTTTAAGGCAAGTGATATTAAAAGGTAAATAGTTTCAGTGCAGTAAGGCTCTGAGTGAAATTAAGCCAAATCAGTCGGTCAATAAAACGTTCAAATTGCCTAAATCAAATAACCAAAGTTAGCTGTAAATTATAACACAAGAACGCTCTTAGAAACAGTATTATAAAATAGTGAACAATACCTATAAACAATGCAAAGTAGTCTAAAAGAAACTCGTGTTCTAGTAATCGGGTACAGTGTAAATTGTTAATTAAATTAAGCGCTTTTTAGAATAATTTTATAAAGTTGGATCAAACTGAATCAGAATATGGAACTTACTATTTTTTTATTAGAAATATTGTTTTTTGGAAGTTTACCTTTTTATATAATGCCAGCGAAAGCCTGTGATGGATATTCAACTTGATGGAAGGAATTTGTTATTTTTAGTATACCTAACTCACCCAAGTTTAATCGGATGAGTAATAATAAGTGTTCCACGATTGTGTCAATACGAAAAGTGGAACCCACTGTATCCAAAGCTATAAGCTCAGGGCAGGGTCAAGCCTAATTTACATCGGAAGTCTGTCTAATTATATTACCTATATAATAAGATTAAAGAGTTTCAGTCTAAATCGAGTTTTAGGGTACAGCGAAACAGGTAGAACAAAAGTTGCCTTAAAGGGAATAATCCATAAAACATCATTTTAGCCGAAAGGCACTGCATTTGAGCGATTTAAATTTTTCTTGGGTTCTGGATTTTTTAGACAAGGCCTAAATGAAAAACCCTAGAGATACAGCCAAAGACATACAATTATCTAAATATACACAAAATATACAATATTGTGTTCCCAGTTCCCATGGCAAATGATATACAATATTGTGTTCCCAGTTCCCATGGCAAATGATCATATCAAAATTTCCTTATTACATCAAAAGATAAGAATCATTAATGGGAAAGTACTGAAATTCCATGCGCTCATATTGTCTCTTTTTCTGAACATTGTCTTCAAGTAAATGATATAAAACAACTGAACTTAGTTTGGGTTAGAATTATATTCTACACAGCTTCTCATTAAGATCAGAGTGTAGGGTTGAAGGAACTGCGATATTTGCAGAAAGAAGTTTTGAACTGGCGGAGGTTGAGGCAAGGCTAGGCGGAAAACACTTTGAATTCTGTATTTCTGAATATTACACATTTAGAAAGCACTATATTATAGTTTATTTATACAGATATAGGGACTGCGAAATTTTTTTTTACAAAAATATACCAGTTATGAACCTTTATAATTTCAGCCACTCGCTAATTGTTTGTGGTGACTTTAATATTGATTTTTCAATGGTGGATAATCTTTCTACTGATTTGATGCATCTGTTTTTAACTTTTGGACTGGAGTCGTGCAGGGGTGGTTCTCTCTCTGAAATCCAAATTAACAATATTTTCTGCAATTTACCAATACCAGATATTGAAAGCTCAATCCATATTACAGATCTCTGATCACTGTGGTACCGTAATAAGATATATAGGAGATGAGGGTAAAGTTTAAAGTGTTTCTTAACCGACCGAAATATATTAACTTTGTGAGTTCCTTACAGGGCCAATCCTGGATCGACGTTATGCATGAAGCTGATCTGAATGAGAAATACGAATACTTTTTTAATATGCTTTTTTATTATTTAGACATAATCTTTTCAGTAAAACTTCAGTAAAAATTTTAGTTAGATAAACACACAAAAAGCCTTGAAGTTTATAAAGTTTATAACTCTGGCAGAAAGTATTATAAACTCTTTTTATCAAGTCATAGAAAGAGCATGAACGAAGGTAGAATTGTCAATTTAAAGAACAAAATTAAAACAATATGAAGTATATTTAATTTAGAAACAAATACCTTCAAATCATGTCACCATCTCATTGAGGATTCTAAATGAATAATATGTCACACATGTTCTCTACTAAATCGTAGTGCATATTCCTATAATAATGACAATCAGGATGAAATTACTTGCCATAAAACGATCTTTAAGTCTCCAGTGGATAAAAATGAAATTTTTTAATACAATTTCATCATTTTCAAATAAGTTTTGGATGGCACTGGATGAAATTCCAGTATATATTTTAAAACGTATTGCTCATTATATTACAAAACCACTAACCAATATTACTAACAACTCTTTTCTCTGGAGTGTTTGTCCTGCTAGACTAAAGTCGGCAAAAAATTATTACTTCACAAAAAGGCAATAGGCAAAAACAACTATAAATCAGCCTTACTGCTGCCTATGAGAGAGCAATCTATAATAGAATGATGGGCTCTTTAGCAAAAGTTAATATCCTTGTTGATCATTACTATTGTTTTAAGCCTGGTAGATCTACCCAGTAAGTCATAATAAACCAATCTCTTTTGCAGCAGAAAAAATTGAAAATAAGGAAAATGTGGCAAATCTCTCAAGGGCACTTGACACTATCGACACAACAACATTTTAGCTATGCGGTTGAGGTTTGGAACCTTCGGCACAATGCACTAAAACAAAGTTTTATCCACAATACCGAAACAGAATTTAAGCACTTGATGTGCGTTTCGTTAACCATTTAAGCATCATCAGGAGATACTTAAAACTTAGTTTTAATCATCCCTTAATGATGCTAACACGCGTGTCGAGTGCAAAAAATCTGTTTCGCTATTGTGGATAAAACTTGGTTTTAATCATTGTTACAGAGAAGACAGACTGTTACAAATGCAGATGGGAAGCAGTTTTTTTCACAAACACTGGCACTCTATACCTAATGCAAATGGTATTTACATACATTTTTTGTACACACGGGAAATTCTTCATTGCGCATTTTAAAATTATATTTTAAAGTCAGTCCGCGACGGGGTTGTTCATCTTCATCTAAAGTTTTGGGTCTGTTTTTTTTTCACAGAACATTAACAGTATTTCCTAAATAAATTTTCCTTCGTTCCCAATTCATATTATTCCAGAAGTCTGAAAAATATATTTTCGGTCCTTATCTGCTATTAAATTACATTTTTTGTTGGGTCCTTGGCAAAACTTCTACACTTCGTTCACACTAGCGTTCTTTTGCTTTCTTTCTGATCGGGTAGTATAATGAAATTATTATATATTTTTTTGGTTCCTTGGTGTTCTAAACTCTAGGTATTTATTTCAATCCAGTTTTTCGCCGTTCAAGTTGTCACTCGAACTTTCAGTAGAACTTGAACTGTAGTCATTATCTTGATATATAGTCACGAAATCTTTGCTTTCGTCTAAAACTACCTGATCCTATCATTGCCTCTCGTTCAACAGTTTTTCTTCCATGTTATTTATTGTTAAATATACATTCTGGTGCTCTTTTGAAAGATTTAGGGGTTGCTTTATTTTCAATATTTTGCTGAAATCTAGGATATCATTTCGCTTTATGACAAAACGTAATAAACTGCCAGCAAAAAGTCCATTTCCTGTTCTAGAACTTCTTGATCTTTTAACACTGATTGGTGTTTGTTGTCCTCAATTACATGTGACATTAAATTTCTTTTCTCAGTCACTTCTTTACTATTTTCTCTATCACAATTTTATCATTTTTAGGCATTAAGTTGTCGACAAAAACTACCTCATCTTCTTCAATAATTTGTGCAACGTTCTTAGGACTCAAAGCATGCTGTACAGTTACCTTTTATTGCCAGGTGGCGCTCACGGTCCTGTATTTTTACTCCTCCCAGCACTGTGTGTTTGATCAAGCAAACAAAAATGTCGAGTAGAAATACAAAAATATACTGAATTCCCAAAATTAACCAAAATAAAAGGGTCTAGTGTGGAAAATGCCGACAATAATCTAAATATCTCCAACTTAAACTTGGGTTTATGTACTTTAAATGATGAATGTCTTTTCATACTTTAGAAATAAATAAAATAAATATTAATATAATCGGTAATAATCATAAACAGGCTTAAATACAAAGGCTATATTGACCGGGGCTTCATAATACTTAGCGGATACATTTAATCATGGATTTGCGTTCAATTTCTTTTAGGCAACAATAGTTATCACTTTTATAGATGTTTTTTATGGCAGTGACACACACACACACACACTAAAAGGAGCTCATCGACGAGCGGTGTGTGTGTGAAGATGTTGATTGGCAGGGTTCTTGAATCGTTGAAGGTTGTAATTAGTGGAAAACAGATGTCCTGGGAGTGAGTTCCACAACGATGCAGCGCGCCAGAGAAAGGAATCCTTCTAACGCGATGTTTTACGTGTTTCCAGTTGTACAACGAACGGGTGCGGTCCTGTCATCTGTCGTGACTATCTGACAAGCGTTTCTGGGGCGGGATGAGGCGGGCCAAATCCTGGGAACATCTACCATAAAAATATCTGTAAAACAGGAATATATCGGTCACATGTCTGCAATGTTGCAGACTATCCAGATTCCGGGTCAATTCCGGGTCGCCACGAGACGCTCTGTTCTGGTGAAGCACCCCAGATGCGTGATCAATATTCTAAGCTCTGTCTTATTTGCGCTTTGTACAGCAAGAGAAGCTGCTGCGGTGTATACAATTTTTTGTTGCAAAATAGCGCACCAAGCTTCTGTGAGGCTGATTTTGCAATGTTAACAATGTGATCATGTCGGGACATATTGCTGTTGACCGAGACACCCACTAATCCGATTGACGAGGATGAAGAAATGGTCGATCCTGCCAAGTTCGAACTTTCTCCAGATTAATTGTTGTAATCTGCTGCGGTCTGCGGTGATAACTCTCAGTCGCTGGTAAAGGTTTTTTTGATCTAAATTGGGAGACAAGGGTACTGTCATTTGCATAACTGTAAACAGGATTATTGTTTGGGTCAGCAGGTCATTAATATAGATCAGGAATAGAATTGGTGAAAGTATTGCGCCCTGAAGCACTCCGCACTAATGGTGAATGTGTCTGAGGTGTGTCCATCAACTACAACGTGAAGAGATCGGTTCTTAAGGAAACTTTCAAGCTAGCTACAGACAGAGGCTGGCAGTCCGAAGAACAGCAGTTTGTTGAGCAGTCCGTCATGTCAAACTCTGTCCAATACCTTCGAAATATCCAACGCAATCGCTCGAGATTCTCCATAGTTCTCAATTGCCCTACTCCATATATGAGTGACATAGGTCAATATATCTCCTGTCAAACTCTCTTTGCAAAAGTCGTATTGGTTATCGCTAATTAATCTGTTGGTCTCGAGGTACTTGAATAGTTAGTTGCTGATTGACTACACGTTCCATGACTTTGGAGATTATTGGAAGCAAGGCAATTGGGCGATAGTTTGAGGGCGTGGTTTTCTTGCCTTTTTTGGAACAGGTTGCACTCAAGCAACTTTCCAAGAAGGTAAATCCCTTTTCGGTAAGATCGAGAAAAAGTCTGGAAAATGGTTGTTACTTCGTTGGCGCAGTTATTTAATTAGTCCGGTCCTGATGCCTTTTGCATAACTCGTTCGTTGAGGATTTTACGAATATAATGGTGATAAACCTTAACTTCTGCAATGGTAGTATTGATGTTCGATATGGTGGGGAGAGCTTTGCCTTGCGGGCACGTTTAAGGTAGAGTGCGATGAATACATTTTGGCGAAAATGTTTGCTTTTTCCTTGGCTGTAGTCGCCGTGATGACGGGTTCGTCTGTCAAAGGTGGGAGAGATGTTTTGGTAAAGTTCTTTCTTATTGCCTTTGCTACCGACCTGGTGCCACTGGGGCATTGTAAAAGTTTATTCCTGATCCTTTGATTGGTTTGCATTCGTTTCTCGCTTCGGTAAAATAATTCCGATATTCAGCGGTCTGACTTTGCTGCCAGTACTTGTAGGCTTGCTGTTTCCTACCTAGAGCTCTTTCGCATCTTCTGTCGAACCAGGACTTTCCTTTTGACGGTAACTTGATGGAATTTGGAATGTATGCTAGTTTGTGATTGGAAGTGCCAATGGTTATCTAATGAATTAAGAGACGAAAAATAATTAGGTAAAAATCTGTTTCGAAGGCAAAAAAATCATTTTAAAAACGATTAACATCACAGGTCTTGAGGTGAAGGTTTCATGTTCTTTAAAAATATCGTCAATAACCCAATAAAAATATTTATACGACCAAGGTATACTTACACACATTAGACATATTCCGATAATAATCAGTCCTAACAGAGCTGCCAGCCACCGGCCCATTTTGTGTCCGAGAGGACCGAATAAATTCGTTCCAATTAAATACGAAATGCTGGCCGGAAGAAATGTGACACCCTGTTTCCATCTCTCGGCGCCCATGGTGTCCATCATCCAGATTGGCAGGGATGGTTCCAGCATCGCTATTCCCATGTTCGCAAAAATTATAGCTCCTGAAAGTAAAACGTAAAACTTTTTAAAAATATGTTCGTATTAGGGCAAACTTTTCCAAATTGTTGTCTGTGTCTCACTCATGCTCTAAATGAGAAATTTTTATACTAACCGGCAGCAATCATAATATATGGATCCATAATTAGTGATTTTAAGGATGGCGGATCCGATTCTTGACGAACGACGGACGGTTGAAGCATAAACAACTGCAAAACTGAAAAATAAATTAAGATTCACTTTCGTTTACTAAGCAAAAATGATTCTGTTTAGAAGATATTGGTGAATGAACGGTAAACTACACGTTGGGCGTTATCAAACTTTAAATTAGATTAACAGTATATATGGAACCTAGTTCGATCTGCAAAACGGGTTTTCAAAAGAAGACTCGAGACAAATATATTTCAGCCAATAATATACGATAAAACTGTATTTAGCTGTTTCCTGCCTGGCTCTATATTTATTTTCATATTTAGCCTTGTTTTAAAACATAATTAATATGAGGTTTTAATGATTGTATATGCAACTTGACAGGCCAAAAAGTCGGGAAGGCACCTATATTTCCCTTTGACTGGAGAAAATAGAATAACTGTTGGCACTAATGACAAAGAGTATAAAACTTTCCCGCTGTCGTTATGCGTTTGAACTTTGAATCACAGACCTTGAAAAAAAGAGACTCAATTGTTTACATTTTAATACAATCCTATCTGATTCCGCCTTGTGTCCATAACCAGACTTACATATTTGTAGCCAATATCTTGCAAATTTCAAATAGCTAGCAAAATACCAAAATAATATACATTTATTTGGCAACTCAAATAGCTCTTAGAGACTGCGTTAATGAAAAAGTAATCTGTAATTTCATTCACAATAAATTTATTTAACAATAAATCTTTAATACACTGTGAACACTTTATTGGAGGTTTCTTAACATAATTTCTATTATAGCACTCTGGTAACATTGAATTCTTATTTTACGACCTTTTTTCCAGGATTCCTATAATTTAAATGAATGGCTTTCATTTTTTAAGTCTATTGCGACATTTCTTGTGATCACTTGAGTGCTTTAGCGAGTATATTGAAGTTTTTCTTTGTGATTTTTGTGAAAAATTGATGTTTATAATAAATAATAATGGTGCATACATGTGTAATATGTAAAAAGTGGACCATCTAAATAGTAGGGATTTATTTTTTCACCGGTAAGTATTGTTATGTTATTGTTATTTATGTCTGAGCTAGCCAATGGTGTATAAAACGTGGAAAATTGTGAATCAAATGCAAGTCGGGATTGCCCCACTTCCTAGTTTTTAATTCCCAGCTGCTATTTATTAGTGGTTAGTAAGTAATTCGCAAGATTCGACTATTTCTTAACTCTTGTCTTGCTGTAGTGTAAAGATTTATTTTCGTGTTATGTGCTTACAAAGATCCGTGTTTATTAAAATAATTTGAAAATTTGCTGGTGAAGAAGTGTAAGTTTTCTCTAAACCTTAAATTTTATCTCTTAACAGTTGGAAACTTTTCAAGGTTGTTCTTAAAAATGAAATAAATAAATTCAAGAAACGGCCTTATTTTAAAACACTTTTCCTCTTCTTATCAATTAAGAATAAGCTATAAAGCATTAGGTAATAGGAAGCTGGGTAAACTCGGCTCTAATATTAATATTTATTTTTATTATTGTTATATTAATAGAGAAATCATTAAGAGTAACACCCTACAGGCAAAATTCATAATCTCACGGTACATGATGTATATTTTCTATGGAAAAATAAGAAAAGGTTTGGGTTTTTACCAATCAGGTATAACTTGCATTATTTTAGATTGCACAATAGTTTTTTTAAACAAATTAGTCATTAGGTAGATTTTATGGCAAATATTAATATTGTGTTATGCACATTATGATATTAAACTATATTTGATCATTTATTTATTTTATTTAAATTACATTACAATTCAAACTGCTTCAATATACAATATATTACGCATTTTTTTCTTCTAATTCTATAATCATTTTAGAGGCGCCTAAGTGAATGAATCACCTGTATATTCCTGATTCTTACATTGATTGATTTCAATCAATAATTATTGTATACCTTCGCAATCACAATAAATATCATATTAAACAACTGTTTTATTGTTACCCACTTTCCTTCATTCATCAAATAATTCATGATTTTTTAAAATATTTGAATATAAAAGTATGTGAAGCACTATCACTTTAATCTATCACCTCTTAAAAAATAATCATCTACTGACCTAAAGCTACCTTAACAAACAAACCAAAATCACAAAATTATATTTTATTATAATGTTCTTTTCACCCGTTACCGGTACGCCACTGGATAGTCTGGGGACAAAAGATTATAAACGGCATTGTTGCCATTCAGGGCCGAGATATACCTTTCTCTCTCTTACCCCTTAGTAATTTTCAATACCATTGCAAACAATAACAGATCGCTTTTTAAGGGGTTTTATCAATACCTCCTACAACTCTTATGTAGGAGGTATTGGTTTTATGGATGAAGCATTGGGTCTCTGTTTTTCTATGTTTGTGGTTTAAACCAGGTTAACAATCGGACTCCCTTTGGTCAACCCGCGCCCAGGTAAGTGTTATTTATTTTACTCTCAGTTCTTAAAGCGTATAGCCTTTTGCTACTTGCTTCCTACCAAACCAAATGAAAACGCATGAATGATCGTGCTCTTAATTCGGTTGTCCTGACACCTTCAGTTATTTCTGCCCAGTCATAAAGGGATAACTGAATAACGCAATGCATGTTAGATCCAGTTTTAACTAAATAAAGATGATATTTTAGCAATTATATATGCAACTCGGCACATAAAAACACGACTAGATAATATAATTCCCGTTGACCGGCAAAATTTAAGGAAATATTGGCACTTTAATGACAGTGATTATCAAAGGTTTCCGCTGTTATTATGAACATGAATCAGGATGAGAATCGAACAGGCTTTGGTCAATCGGCCAGGTAAATTTTGTTTATATCAATCTAACTTTTTTATTTCTTTTGCTGCCCCGGAATGGATCCGTTTAAAATACAGTGCTCCTAGTTTGGTTATCCTGGATCTTCAATTATTTCTGCAGACGCCAATGAAGCATCGCTCGACGATGTGCGTCACCCAGCGACGAGCTGCCACTGGTAAATCGGGTTGCTTGGGATGTCATACTGGACCGAAGCTTTATTTTTTAAAACGAAAATCCCTGCCCTTACTGGAATTTCGATTGGAGTTAATATTCGAAGAAAATTTTAGCTAGCATTATTTGTTTAACACGTTGAGCACTGCTTGTCCTTTTTGAGCCGGCTAGGCATCAATGTAATGCCACAGTCAGAAAATTAGCAAGGACGGCATGGTTTAACGGTACGCCTCGTTATAATGCTACGAATATAGGTGCTCACTCTTAGCCGTCTATAGTAATAGATAAGTGTAGCCGGACTTGAAAATAAGAGACAAATCCTGTGGTTTAAATAATATTATTACCAAGCAAAATGTAAAGCCAAACGACTTTTTACAAACGAGACATGGTATAAAAACTAATCTAAATAAATGGGATTAATTTAACATAACAAAAATAACCAATATTATGATTTTCCTGCTCGATGTTCTGTAAAAAAGCGATGAACGCAGTAACTTTTTTGCATGAAATGGGGGGCGTTTTGGTCTGTGCTGCAACAACTTAGCAACTGCCGTTGCACCAAAAATGCATTGGCCCGAATGAATGTAAATCTACAGGTGTAAACGAGCAAAAAATGTAGCATTACATCAATGCCTCACCGTCCATCCCTCTTAATTTAGTGCATATGGACGGCGAGGCATCAACGTTTAGCCACGAAAAAAATTGAAATATATGATAAAAACATTTAAAAAAATTAGTTAAAATATATAAAATATATAAATTAGGCTTTATTTGAGTAACATAAATGACCACAAATTTCCCGTCCTTCCGACATGAATTTTTTTCCTCACACCCGTGCTCAACGTGTTAAATCCAATCGTCTTCGAAACTCCGATACTACTCAACGGAGGGGATTAATCACCAGTTCCGCTTTCAACTTGTCTATGTCTATATCCATTTGCACAAATTTGCTTTCTTGTTAACATTGCCATAACCCAAGTTCCATTTTATTTACTCTTAATTGCATCTATACATTCATGTTTTTAATAATTTCTTATTCCTTTACCCTGCATGTAAAATGTGTTACCATACTCATATATAATTCTTTAGACTGGGAAGGGCTCTTTATTGGCGCACTGTTTCTTAAGTTTTACGTCATTCCATTATCATAATCAGTGTCTTCATCATGTGTAACACCTTCTTTTCCGACATTTTCTTCACTTTCAAACTTTAGATGTCTATTTTGAATATTTTCTTCTCTGGACTTAAAACTTGTTGAACTGCCAATGCCATTTTGAGTGGATGTCTTTTTTCTTTACAGGAATGTTGTGTTTCAGGAACTTCTGTGATGGTAGTAAGCTGGGGATATTTGTGTATTTTTTTAATACCGTTCCATTCGAAGCTAAAATTCTGCTTATTACGCTAGTTTAGCGTCGTACTTTTGAACTTTCTTCGGAGATTGCATTGCAACCGTATGTTCTCTCAATAACTTGGATGGGTAGCAGATTGAGACCATTTCTGTGATATATTCTTGATAAACATATTTCTGAAATGTTTAATTATATTATTTGGTTCGACCACAATTTGGAGTTCATTAGTTTGGTTTCAATGAATAATTTCAGTTAGATAAAGAGTTCATTAAAATATTTTTTTCTGCTTACCCATGTTTTTAGCCACACACATTACAATAGTATATTATTTTATATGGAGGAAAAGTGATACTTTTCATGGCGCGCTCGTGTTTAACAGCCGAACGGAGTGAGGCTGGTAATAGAGAGCAAGCCATGAAAAGTAACTTTTCCTCCACATAAAATATGCTGTTTTTTTTTCAAATGTCGACAAATTAATGCAAAAATATCTCTTTTTAATAGTAATAATAATAATTATTATCAAAGATAAGTTGGTTTGCAAGGCGGCTGAGACCGGTGTCGGTGAATAGGCACAGGTCGTTGCTATAGTAATGTAACATAAAGCTGTCAGTGGACACTGTCAACAATAATTATTTTTTTAAAATTGCTTCTCCGATTGCGTTTTAATTCCGTATTGATAAGCAGTTATTGAGTAAATTCGATTAAATAATAACCAATTTGTTCCTATATTAGTGATTTTTAGAAATGCAGTGCACAAATTGAGTGATAAATACAAATTTTAGTTTAATAAATCTTGAGTTGTTGACGCTTGCTTTGTTGTTTGTTTGTATCTATGTTGCTATGGTAACACTTTTACCTCCGCCGGCGGAAAAGTGAAAAGTAAAGCTCCGGCGGAGGAAAAATAAGACTTCACGGCCGTCTACACAGTCGAGTAATGACGGATTTACTGACGTTTGAAGAAAAAATACGTTACCATACAAATAATGACATAAACATATTTTATCGTTTATATCGACGATTAACTTAAGCAGTGTGACATATTGTAAAGAAAATCAGGTGCTAACGTACATGTTTATTCCTAATTGAACGATCGTCGCAAATGCTTGCGTTGAAACTAAAACAAGGATAAGAGAAAAGAGTAAGAAAAAGAGCGAACCAGAAATTACATGATGGTAGAAGTCTGGAAAACAGAATACGCGAATACAGTATATACATCAGCCATTTAGTTGCCGTTTTACAGCTTATATTCTTATCCGATCCGAACCGTTCACAAAATGTCCCATTTTTCAGGCGACTTCTTTTTCATTATCCTAAGCTCAATATTTATTCCTTTATCCTGCGAATGGTAGACTTATCTACACATCAGCCTGTCCCTTAAATCCCTTAACAACACATCGGAGAGTTATTGCAGCGACAGTTTTTTATATTTATAAACACGATATTTTGTGTTAGGTATTTATCTGGTATATAGAAAATGTGGACAAGAAATGTTGCATACAAAAATTGGAAAAAATTGCAAATTCAAAAATATGTATTTTATTTATACATTAATTCGAAAATTAAACCATAGTTTCATTATGGGTTTAAAGCTAAATTAAAGTTGTGAAACCGCTATAATTAAAAGAAAGACGGGAATTATACCAAAACCCTCTAGTTTTATGGCAAAATATTTTAAGGCATAGTGTTTTAATATATCTACGTTTTTAAACTGGTTACTATTGAAAGTTTTAAAATTTAAAGAAAAATCGATCCATGATCGCAAATAAACGGCATTTCTAGACATCATGATTAGGTTTTGTTTATTTTTGCCAGAGGCATCTCGGGGGACAACTTTGATGATATTTCCAGAAAAAAATATAGCACGAAATTACTTTTTTAGAAATCCATTAGGTTTGTATTATTCAGCCATTTACAGGATAATTATGATTTTTGGATTTTCCCCTATGACGAGAAAAGTTTAAATTCTCTTGCGCCCTGGCGCCTAGTGTAAACTCAATAGAACATGGTATAGAACATTGAACCACATCTATGGCAAATTCGTTTGCTCTTAGCCAAACTAACTCAAACGTCAATATCTAAAAATAATTAGACTTAAGTAGGATAATTCAAGCGAAACCAGGCAATTTTTTGGTTAGCTTTGGGGCCAAAATTTTGCAGAAGATTAAAGTTATCGATATTTAGAAGATAATTTAATTCTGAACATGCCTCTTTGGTCGAATTTTGTGGATTGCAATACCTTACTGTGTAAAGAGGAAGTAGGTTTTTTATACGCAGAAAAACGCAATATTCTAGGCACCTTTTGATACGTAAAACCTAATTTAGCAAAGTTTTGAATACATCTTCGTCTTAAAAATTTAATTTTTGTTCTATAACCATGTAAATCTCAGGTCTTTTCTGTTAGTAGTCCTTACTATATTTTGTAAGAGTGGATTTTGCTATAAGTGTATTTTAATTTTTTTCAGTTCATGGTGACCAGTGACGCACTCACACTCAGTAAATAGTTTCTGAATCTTTTTAATTTAGTTTTTAGTTTTATTATTTTACTAAAATAAGAGTAAATACAGTATGCAAATATAGAAAGTGTTCTATAAGCAAACAGAAATGCTTACTTTCCAAAATATAGGGTGCTATTTTTTTAAAATAAAACATAAAATCCCGAAGCTAATTTTATCTACTTTATTAAAAGGCCGTTTACACGATCATATCAGTTCTCAGTTCAGTTTCAGTCTCAGTCAAAACTAGGTCTATCCACCCCGTCAGTTCTCCATCTCCGCATGTGTTCCCTTCAATTTTTATCTTTTTACACGGAGGAAAAACGGACAGTTCATCTGAGACTGAAACTGAACTGAGAACTGATATGACCGTGTGTAACAGGCCTTTAAGAGGCTTATCCTAATATAATCAGATTAATTTAATTTAGTTATTTACTCTATTGGTGTTCTAAGTGTAACAAGTCAAATTAAAAAGCTGTAAAATAATTGAATTTAGATATACTACGCAAGATTTGCTTACAATTTTATTTAAAACTGGTAAAACTAATAAAATAATGGGTTTTTCATTTTAAATAACAAAGCTTTGGCCCGTGAGAACTTCTCAGTAAACGCTGTAGAGTTGATAATATTATATTCAGATGTTATTTTATTATAAAACTTTAAAATTTTTATTTAAAGTCTTATCCTCTTAAAGGTCCGTATTCATCAAAAAAATCATTGCGAGCAAACGTTTGCAACTATTTGCAGTTCTATTGTTGACATTCGTCGCTACCAGCCAATTATTCGCAAACAACTGTACCCAAAAAAGCAAAGCGCGCACACACAAACAACAAATCCCTTTTACGTATCGACACCCCTCGGAACACGACCAAATGATTACAAACGTTTGTTAATGCGCGTGATATACGTTTCCACTAAACAAATATTCAGTTTGTAAGTACTTGCAAACAATCGCAAACGCCCGAAACTAACCCAAACTAACCCAAAAAAGCAAAGCCCACAACAAACAACAAATCCCTTTGATGTACCGACACCGCTCGGAACACGACCAAATGATTGCAAACGTTTGCTGATGCGCGTGATATACGTCTTCACCAAACAAATATTTGCAAATAATCGCAAACGCTTTGCGTGCGTGGTGTATATGCACCTTAATAGTTTAAATTGTACTGTTTGTGATCGGTCGTTTCAAGCCTTTTGCGACAAGCTATATAGTAGAAGACAATGAATTGAAAATAGAATTGCATTAGATTGATTATATATCAAAAAGTATGATTTATTTATAGCACGCTGAGTAGATGTGATGTGATGACTATTCCGTCATTGCAAAAAAA
>JAEQML010068998.1:0-17828 GCA_016904865.1 Pissodes strobi | reverse complement strand
ATATTACAGACAGTACCGTGCGTTTCGTGACTTTAGTTTCGTTAAATGTTACGTTAACAGAATATTTTAATACATCGCTATTTGCATCCCAAAATATCCCTAATGTTTTTAGCTCCTTTTTATCGTGAAATATAACTAAATTTTCGTCATGTTTTTTGTTTGTTTCTAAAATGTAATTTAAAATTGATTTTTCGTTTGATGACCATTTTCTTAAAGTAAAGTTACCTTCGGATAAAATATTTGTAATTTCGTGATATATTTCTATCGCTTCGTTTTGCGTGTCTACACTTAAATAAAGATCATCCATATAAAATGTATCTTCTATTATTTTCGATGTTCTGGGATACTTTTCTTTATTTTGCATTGCGAGTTCTTTAACAAAACGCGTGGCCTGAAATGGTGCACTAGCCGTACCGTATGTGACCGTGTTTAATTTATAAACCTTTATGGGTTCGTGAGAATTCGGTCTCCATAAAATTTGTTGAAAACTACGTTCGCTAGGATCGATTAAAATGCATCGGTACATCATTTTGATGTCCGCGCTTATAATATATTTTCTAAGTCTGGATCGCAACAGTATCGAGAAAAGATCTGCCTGTATTGTCGGTCCCACTAAAATCAAATCGTGAAATGAAACATCCGTGTTACTTTTAGCGCTCGCGTCAAAAACTACTCTACACTTCCTTGTTACCGAGTCTCTTAGAACAGAAGTGTGTGACATAAAAAATGATTGACTTTCTATCTTAAGCTCGCTTAATTTTAAGCCTTCAAATTTGGAGGCTTACATCCATAAGCCGAGTTTAGTCCTTTAAAAAGACAATATAACCTTGTTTTTTGTTTGTCAATGACAAACTATGCCCTTAATTAACTATAAATTATATATTCATAATTTAGGGGATAGTGGTTACCTAATGAAATTATATTTACTGACTCCATTGGGAAATCCTGTAAATAATTAAGAAGTTATTTTGAGTCGAATCACACATTCGAACTAGAAATTATATAGAGAAATCCAATGAAGTCTACGAAACATTTCCAGCACTTTGTTATGGGCTCCGATGTAGCCTCAATAATTCACTAGCCATTATAGTGGCTACAGCTGTGCTCCGTAATATCACCTCACTTATGCATGAAGAGGATCCACCACCAACAATAGGCATAAATGCTGAAGAACTAGACTACATAATTCAGCAGCGACAAATTCCTGTGGTCGACCTGCACGAGAATATCATGTATGACTTTAGAAGATATATTATAAATAACTATTTCAACAATGTATAAGAAATAAATAATTATTATAGTTAAATTTTTTTAAGATATATTGATAGAAATAAAACAAAAAATATATGATATTATTTTATGACACAGCTGTTTTGCAACATGGAAGTATTCTGGATATAATTGAGCAACTTAAAAAATGTCTCAGCAAACCAAACAAAAACACATTACAAACAAATATCAATAGCTAAATTAGGGTTTAGGTAATTGACTTTTCTAGTTGTAATTCCAATTTCTTTTTTCCAATTATAAGAGCATTTTCGTTGTCCATAAGCCTTAACTGCTTTCAATTAATAAAAGCCTCTTATCTAAAAGAAGGTCATATTTCTATGTTATATCGGAGGATGTAAGAGGTTTTATAATTGTAGTTGGTCTATGCTTTTTTTGTTTGGGTCTCCTGCTAGATGGCTGTTCAAGAACCTATAAAGAGAAATTATTATAAAACCATGCTAAATAGTATATCAATATAATTGAATTTCTATTATATACATTAAAAAAGAACACTCACTGTATTATCAAATATTCTCAGAGAATGTTTTTGTTCCGAACTTTAGTCTGACTGGAGTGATGAACTAATAGGTGTCTGTAATGACTTTGGTGTGTAGGTATTCCATGTATCATTGCTCATTTCTAAATTCAAACCTGAATTAGCTTCTATATTTACGTTCACTTCATTGTCATTAGTGCTGAGCAAGGCACTTGTCTGAAAATAAAATTCACAAAATCACACGTATTCTAATGTCAAACAAAAAAATTAGATTTAAGCTTTAGTAAATGACTTTTACTGCATCTGTGTTACTTTCTCGTTCTTCTATGTCTTCGACAAATTCTATTATATGATTTTCTTTGGGTTGGACATGTTACATGTTCAATGGGTAACATATCTGGGTCATCGTCGAACGGATTAAGGTGTCCCACTAGTGTTTTCTTATATAAAATTGAAATCAATAATATCATCTAATCATCTCCCTCATGTTTTTGTGTTTTTGGAGGGGGTCCACGGTCAGTGAGAATGAAAAGGGTTTCTTCCTTTTGGTTCGACACACGACTTTCTTTGTGATTTCACTCATGATTTTTTTTTTAATCTAGATAATATTCGACATTATAATTTTATCAAAACCCCAAACACAAAAAGCAACAAAAGTCACGAAAAATTGTAAAATAAGGTTAGAATATTCAGATGTTGCCAAATTTATTTGAAGCTTAGCTAAGCTTGGCTTAATTTTTGCAGTGCATTTCTTTAAAATGTAAGCCAGGCTTTAAAGTAGAGCCTAGCTTAACAAAGCCTGGTTTAAGAACAAAAACGGTGAATACGGCCATAAGTGTTTAAATCGTTTTAAAGCCACCGATTTCGACTCACCTAATTTTTTTCAAATTCTTGTTTAAACGGATATTTAACGATAAATGTCGATACTTCGCTTCGTCGTTTCTTTAAAAAAGTCCTCGCAATATTGTTCATCTTTAGACAATATTTTTTCGCTAGAGAATTCTTCCATTTGCCAGAATTTCGTTAAAGATTCCTGTAAATCTCGATTTGTAACTTTTGCGGTGAAATCACAAATGGATTTTTCGTGTTGTTCATAAAATCTTAAAATCCCACTAAATATCCATCCCAAGCGCGTTTCTTGTAGAACTGGCATATTATTCCCTAACCTGATTTTTCCGGTTTCGAGCAAATCAAAGAAGATCTCTGCACCGAGTAACACATCAATTTTCTTTGGTACGTTAAAATGTTCGTCCGCTAAGTTAATATTTTTAGGATACTTTATAACTGATTTCTCAAATTTAAATAGGGGTAATTTTTCAGTAACAACGGGTAAAACTAAAAATGATAAGGCTACTTGAAATGAATTAAATCCCGATTTTATATTCGTATAAGTTGGATGCCAGATTTTTGTTACGATTTGGTTTACTCCAGATAAGGGTAAATGTATTTTTTCACACGTTAAGTTTAACTTTTTACATAGGGATTGACTTATCAAATTTGATTGACTTCCCAAGTCGAGTAAAACATTACATTTATGCCAAAATCCGATATTGTCTGCGATAAATATCGTTGCGGTTGATAATAAAACGTAGTTTGTGTCGAAGATCGAATAAGACATAAAACCGTCAGATAATATTGTTTCATTTATTTTACTATCGTTTAATAAATTTACTTTATTCATATCGTTTTTATTTAAACACCTACCATTATTTAAACGGTCAATCGTGCACAAACTGTGTAATCCTTGACGTGACTGATCACTCATGGCCATCGCGCCGTCGTCGTTCTCGTTCGATTCACGATTCCTCGTCTCACTCTCACCTGTCGGGCCTGGCGTACGCGGGCTCTCGAGTTTCCCACGAGTTTGCCGTGGGTGGGGATTTCCGATGTTGCCGTCGTTGTTTCCTGGTCTTCGATTGACGGGTTGATATTGATCATTATGTAAAGATGTATTATGTTTAAATTCACATTTTTTACAACCACGGGACATACATTCGAATTTTGAATGACCAGATCTTAAACAATTACTACATAACATGTTTTTTAATTTCGTTATATTTTTCTGATATCGATAAATTTGCAAATTTTGGACAATGATATATAAAATGATTTTCATGACAAATATAACACTTATTTTCGTGAGATTTTCCCGATGAATAAAAACATCTTTCATATCCTTTGTTTTGTTGACGTGATGTATGTTCGCGACCGCTATGATTCGATTTTAAACAGTCATTGATTATAGCTTCGAGTGTAAAACACTTTTTTGTTAGAAATTCAATCAATTCATGTAATGTCGGTAAAGTTTGATTGGTTTGATTACTCTCCCATTCCCTTTTAGTTCGATCGTCGAGGTTCTGTAGTATTATGGGAATAAGTAACGTGTCCCAATGTTGAACAGGTAAATTTAATTTTTCCAAAGCCGTTTTATGATGATGAACTATATCTAATAACTTTCTTAATTGTATTGATGATTCTTTAAAAACATTTGGTAAATTAAACAAAAGACTGTTAACGTGGTGATTAATGATTGCTCTTTTATTGTCGTACCGTTTCTGTAATAAGTCTAACGCTATCGTGTAATTTGTTGCTGTGACATCCAAAGAATCGATAAGTTTTAAAGCATCATCCTTGCAACATATTTTTAAATACAGAAATTTGTCAATTTCTCTAAATCAGTTCTATTATTAACTACCGAATCAAAAACATCTTTGGAACCATACCAGGTTTCATATTTACCGTGAAAAGTTGGTAAACCGAGGTCTGGCAGTTTGGCAACCGTGCCTACCGAACGAGCAAGCGTTTGCGTTTGTGGCGTTGCCACATTTGCATTATCGATTTCCGCTAAGAGGCTACGAGATTCGAATTTTGTATTTTTATTAAATTGCGATATAAGTTTTTTAGCATTCGAAATAGTTGCGTAAAACATAGATTCCGTGTCTAAACGATTGTCTTTTTTGTCGGGCAGTACATACTCTAATCGTGTCTGAATTCTATCGAATTCCGAGAAATCTTCCTCTATGCTTTTTAATCGAGCTTCGATTTGAAATATGTCATCATTATTTTCGCGTAAAAACTTTATAAACCGACCTAATCGTTCACATATTACTTCGCGTACATGCTTAAATTCTAATATTTCATCATCGTGAGAATTTACGTCACTCCTATTTTTTCTGCCCATTTTTGGCTGTAATTTTTCAAAAATGGCTTTTCAAAACAAGAATATTTCTATCAAGATATATTAGATACGATACAATACAATACAACGTGTAAAATCAACAAACGTTTCAGGTCGAGACAAATAAAATATTTCGAGAACGAGAATAAACACCAGAAACGAGACTAAATCCGGCAACCGTGAACCGCGTCTTAATTTTTCGATATCGATCGATAAACACATGAAATAGAATACGAATACACTACGATTACATTTACATATACGATTTCAATTCTAACTACATAAAATGCAAAACTACGTGAACTACGGGGTAATAGGATAGGTTTAAAATAAGGGATAAACATGAAGGATAGGAAGCATAGAACGATCTAACCTTGATTTCGTGTCGAAATGCTACTTGAAATTCCACCATCCGCCATTGATAACCATAGGCCGTGCTCTTGGATCTGTCATCAGGCTCGATGCGACCAAAAATGTTGAGTAGAGGGTCTTTCCTACCCTCTTTATATGCGAAGGACCACCCTGGCGTAGGGAACAATACTCGTGCTGATTTTTATCACTTTATTTTTATTGTTAGATAACAAAAACTGCTAAAAAACTATAATAATTAAGAGTAACGTGCGTGTGCTTCTCTTTCACGTTGCGTAGCATCATTCTCTTTTTTCTTCTGGTCCAATCCAATCGTCTTCCGGTTTGGCTTCTCGACTTCCGCTTCCGTTCCGTTCTTCTCGAATATACTTTGTTGGCGCGGTTTTCAAAACTTAATTAATTCTTACTAAAAATACTAAACGTAAACTCCAACACAATACTTTAAAATTAAATTGGCTTGCTGTACTTTACCTGGATTTGCATAGAATGCTTTGTTGAATGCATAAATAACGAACATGTAGCACTTACTTTGACTTTATCTGCTTTGTTCTTTTCCATTGTTCGATGTTTCTTAGTCTCTTGCGAGTTTGTGGATTTGTATCATTCATTTGCAACACAATTTAATTATTATTACTGCTATTCAACTAAAGTACAACATTTACGCAGCGAAGTCATAACACAAAAAATCTGCCGTATAAAGGTAGCCTTTCAATGATTGCGGCAGCGACAGGGTGCTGCTGCGACTGGCGACCAATGCGATCTGTCGCATCTGTACTACCTTTTCCACGACTGCGACTTTGCGCAGCCACGACCTGCATAAAGTTGTTTAAAAGCATCAGTTTGTTTGCGACTTTTTTGGTGTGTATATATATTACAATGAATTCTACGTTGAAGTATTGCAAGTTATTACTGGAAGAGGAAGAAGATGATTACGATTTAATTCTACATCACTTGTTGTTGAAAAAAAAAAGAAAACCCGTTAAGGAACTGTATAAATCACGTACTCGTGAAGGTTCGTTCAATATTCTCATTGAAAGGCATTTAAAAAATGACGAGGAGATATTTCGAAACTACTGCAGACTAAATTATGACCAATTTAATTTCGTACTTAGTTTGGCCACTGAGGACTTAAAACCTCGCACTGTTAGAAAATCCATAACTCCAGAAGAAAAACTTTTTATCACATTAAGGTAAGTTTTTACAATTTAAGTCTAAACGCTATTGTAATTTACAACTGTAAAAGTACTGATTCAAAATCTATTTCATCTTCAGCTCCTTGCGGACAATCGGTGCTAGTTTGGGGCGGTAAAAAACTTTCTGGGGACTGCATCGGTGGAAAGTTAACACGTTCACTGCGATACCAGTCAAAGGGGTCTTGTAGAAAAATGCAGGACCAGACACATGTGTCTGGTGACTGTCTTTTCTTTTGTGCCGGTACCAGACACATGTGCCTGGTAGGTATTACCTTTTTTTTTTGATATTTGTAAAAACCAGCGTAATTATCGGCGAATGTTTTTTCTATATTTTTCTTATAAATTGTACCAAGAATAAAGGGCTCTAGCCGCAAACAAATAAACTAGACGATTTGATCAAAATAGGTTAATAAAGTTGGAGGCATTTAAGGAAAAACAATAAAAGTAACTTATGATTTTCAAATGTGTTTTATTTATAATAAGCACATGGGCATGTAATAAAAAAAATATTTTAATTTCTAATTCGGTTTAGCTATCTTACTATGTTTTTCGTTAAAGCATGGGAGGCACATTGCTGGATTTTTATCGCAATCGGCGCAATAACTCGACACTTTGGTGACTTTTTTGTCTGCTTCCTTACTGGATAATGTAGCTCTTAGTTTTTTATAGCAACCTACACAGTTTCGACGCCGCTTTCTTCCTGGACCCTGCTCGAAAGCAAATGTATGTATCCTTTTAGGAGTACTAGCTGTGCTTATATTCTCTTGCTCACAGCCTTGTTCCACTAACGCGATTGCTAGGTTCTCTCTGAATTGTAGCATGCTAAGTCTCTTGTTGTTTTTATTAGCTTCATTAAAAACTACATGAGAATTGACAATTGTAGTTCCTAATAATAATTCAAACGCTGTTTTCCTATACCATTTGAGTCCCTTTCTTAAAGATGTATAGTAAGAAGACATTTGATCACTCAGATCGACGCCTTTTTTGGCATTATTGTAATCAATTATACATTTGGGTTTAAGAACTGGCTCCAAACTTCTATTTTTTTTGCCTGTATCTCGAAGGCTGATATCGTGGTCTTTCTTATTAGATATCATAAGAATGGGCCTTTTATCTTGCCACTTTATTATCTTAATACCTTTTCCATTATGTACCCCTATCAGTTCATTTTTTTTAATACCACGCTTAACAAATTCTGTTGAGAGACCTCTTCTATTCGATCTAAGTGTTCCACAATAAAAAGTTTTCTTTGCCTGAAGTTTTTTTACAAGTGGGACACTTGAGTAAAAGTTATCGCCATATAAGATGCGGCCTGAATTGAGCATATTATCCATGAGGTTCATAACCACCCTTACGGTATGTGGGTCACTGGAATTATGTTGAGTTTCCTCCTTGCCACAATACACCTTCACATTTATGGTGTAGCCTTCTAAGGTGCACAACTTATACAGCTTAACGCCGTGTTTGTGTCTTTTATTTTTAATATATTGTCGTATGCCTAGACGCCCCCTCCAAGGGATCATGCTTTCATCAATAACCACTTCTTTTCCTGGCGTTAAAATATTTTGGTATCTAGTATTTAGCACATCCAGAAGAGGTCGTATGCGAAAAAGTCAATCTTGGGATCCAGGTAAATTTTCATTATTGTTAAAATGAACATATTGCAAAAGCAGCAAGAATCGGTCTCTAGTTATTTTCGAGCTAATATATTTATTACGATAAAGGTCATGTTTCGACCAGTAAAGATTAATTGTTGGAACTCTTACTAATCCCATGCATATAATTATGCCAAAGAATTTATACATTTCTGCTTTGTTTGTATCTGTCCAAGATTTGATGCGAGATTTGTTGCCTCGACTTCCAGTATGTATCTGTTGTAGAGCGTACCTGTTTGTTTCAGTAACTATTAAGTCCATAACTTCGTCGTCTATGAAAAGTTTAAATGTATTTAAGGGGCTACTGCACACTATCGGATCCACATTAATACTTTGTCGAAGTGGGTACTCATTCATGTTGAGCGCATTATCCATATCCATTGGTACCCATACATCAGTCTGCAGGGCTTCTGTAAAAAAATGTTAATAATTGTAGTTTCCGATGTAGTATTTTTATTTATAATAGTGAAAAGAAAAGAAAAACGTAAATATGTTACCTAAAAATTCGTCAGCCTCATCTAATTCCTCATCTGCGTTACTTTCACGCACAGATTCCTCACCAAGTTGTTCCTTGCTACTACAGGAGGCGAGTAATTCTTCATCTGAGGTGTCTGAAGGAGAACTTGGGTCATAATCTGGATCTGAACTTGAGTGAGTGCCGGCAAATGGATCTTCTGGTTCGCTTTCGATGTCCTCATTTTCGCTAAAACTGCCACTTTCTAGTGACTTTTCGACGGGGATTTTTGTTACAGTGTCATCTGCTAATTCAATGGGTCTAGACAAATCTATCTTACTACTCTCAGGATTCACCTCAGCTAACTGCTACAAAATAATTTACACAATTGACCACAGTAGGTATTTTATACACAAATAAATTGAAAAAATTACCTGTGAACCAGTAGATTCAACTACGCTTGATGAATCGGATGTCCCGTAAGTTATTTGTGGTATATATTTTGATGTTTGCTCAGTTGAAGTGATCTCTGGTTCTACTGATTCCTGTATTGACAAAAATTACGACTTGTAGTTTAGGTTATGTTCAATATTGAAGTTTCAAAACCTACCTGTAATTCAATAGATCCACTAGATACACCACCAACACTTGCTATACCGAAATTTCTGTTTTGTTTCAACAACTCAAATATTTTTTGACGTCGCGAAGCCATTATTTCCAATATCACGTCTCAAGCTATTTAGGTAAAACGTGCACCAGCTACATGTGCCCGGTACCGCACAGATGTGAAACTGTTTTAACGTGGTGCGATACCAGTCGTATGTGTCTGGTAGATATTACGCATTGTATGAAAATCAAGCGTGTCGCGAGGGTCAAATAGCTACCTGTAACTCTGCTCTGTGACGAACGGTTTGAAAGATAGAGCTTTCGGCGCTACGTGATAGATGGCACAACCAGTACCTGTCGGAACGTAATCAGAGATACCAGACACATATAACTGGTATCGCAGTGAACGTGTTAAAAGGATTAGAATTTGACATATCTGTATGTACTGATAGAGGACTCTCCCGTGGAAACGGAGTGCTAGTGGAT
The DNA here is from genome assembly GCA_016904865.1 of Pissodes strobi. NCBI lineage: Eukaryota > Metazoa > Arthropoda > Insecta > Coleoptera > Curculionidae > Pissodes > Pissodes strobi. The sequence goes on along the minus strand of JAEQML010068998.1, from coordinate 8,122 downwards.
GAATGCGTGCTACTTGATCCAAAATAATCGTAATGATTGTTATGCTGTACCTTATTTTCGACTGCTAGTAATTCGTACTTACTGACGGTATTATAAATATCCCTTTTGGCTTCTACCTGTAGTGAAGGCGACAATGATTCAAGCACCGATTTAATGTGTTCACAAAATGAATTAAGGGGACCGTCGGTTGATGCTTGCGACTGTTGAAATATTCCTCGGAAAGTTTCTTGTCTTTGTTCCTCTCTTTTCTTTAGTAGGTCTATAATCTCGTCGTTACTTGAGTCCGGCTTTCTTTTTTTGCGATTGAGTCGACGCGTACCTGTACTTGAGAGGGAAACTGCATCGGTTGAACTTGTTCGAGTCGTTGCTGCTGCAGCTATAATTCCCACATTTTCAGCATTTTGTGATGACAACTGAGAATTTGTTTCTTCAACCTAAAACTATTATAATATCGAGGGTCAAATAAATGTTTTGGAGTGTGGCATCTGGCACCCGCCGAAATTTTTCTCCTCCAGCGCTTCACGCTGCCACGAAAGGCGTAAACACGGGGGGTGGGGTGGCTAGAGGGGGTAATTACCACCCCCTTCCCAGAACTTGGTGTGTACATTAATTTTGCGTTAAAAAAATTCGGCAGTTTTTTGTCAGGTTTAAAAAATTATTTTTCTGAGAAACCTAAATAATCTAATTATTAACGTGGTAATACGGATGGGCGGATAAAGAATAAAGAATGCATTTTATTTGGGTATTTTGGGTTAGTCAGTTAGCTCCGTATTCGGTTGTTAGTTTTTCGGATTTATATAATTAATAAATTATTTATATAATTAATAACAAACGGTCAAGCGATAAAGGGTGCTGTTAATTATTAAAAATAAGTAGGTAAATATTAAAATTTTTTATATATTTTTATTTAGAAACGAAATAACTATATACTTATTACAATTACATAATTAGAATTTTTAATTATTGAATCCTTTATTTGATTTAATGTAAATAACATTCGTCGTCATGTTTATGTTTTTTATTCATTTCCCTATTCGCCTGATTCTTGAATATTTAATATATTGGTCACCCCACGACCTTTTTGTTTTTTAACGATTTTCATGACTTTTGGGCGAAAATTGGGTGTGGCACCCCGAAATTTTTCCGGCGACGCCCTTTTCCCCGTTTGCCCCCTTCGCCCTTCGACCAACGACACACTACTGCAAGTATCATGGCAGGACGAAAGAATAAATCGAAAAGAGTAAAGTGAACTGTATTATACTCGTATACTTGATTAATAATAAATATAAATGACACCTACCTGTTTTGTTTACTTCTGCTGCAATTCCTTTCCAAATATTATCTCTTATAATATTATCTCGATATGCAGAGAGACTGCAATCATAAATTGGTGGATTCTTAGCGACATATTCAATTAATTTTTCATCATCTTCGTTCGAAAACGGGGCCATTTCGAATCACAAAATAGTTTTGTTCTTTCAAAATGCGTGCGTCCTCTGCGAACAATGCGACCGGACTGCTCCTAGAGCAGTCGGGTCGTACTGCCGCGTTGATCGTCTCTGTCGCATTTGTCGCGGTCGGATGCTTTGAAAAGAGATCTATATAAATAGATTAAAGCGGTGCCCATACGACAGGTCGCATTGCCGCAGCAATCGCATCGGTTGCACTGGCCGCGACGATCAGCGTTGGGATTCTGACTCTAGTCAATTGTACTAGATGTCATGGGTAAATTGTACTAAATTGTACTAGATAATGTTGGTTAAATTGAAATTATAATATGATCAAATATTGTTAATATTTATGGGAGAATTTGATTCACTTATAGCTAAAAATTAACAACATTTCTTCAATAAAAAATATTAAAATATATTAAAAACAAAACAGAAAGTATCCTTATAAAATTAAAAAGTAAAAGTAGAAATTCTATCTCTATAAACAAAAACGAAAAAATAAAAAAAAACTTATATAATGTAAAAATATACTATAGTCCGTCTAGAAAGTATCCGGAAAAAAGAAAGCAGAATTATAATTTTACAGTATATATTTTTATTATTTGAATTATAAAATAACAACAAACAATAATTCATTTCCTTTACTTATACAACCTCCATTTAACTCTAAACACTTAACTAACCACCACTTACGCGGTATTCCTAAAACTGGTCTATGTCTTATATCTGTACCAGTTTTTATCCTCTTAATTGTCTCATACACTGCACTTTTTCCGAGTTCAGTCAATTGCACTAGTTTTTTAACGTTTCGAACACCCTTTCTATACAAATATTCCACCCTTTTTCTTTTTTCTACTTGCGACATTATTTCACAAAACTCACGCCTGTTTACAATCAACAATATTTGATAGATACTGTTGTCATGCTATTTTATCCATAGCGTACTATCGGCACAACCTACTTGACGCATTACTTTTGTCTTAAAATGTTACGAAAAGAAAATATATTAAAATTAGAAAAAATGAAAAATTTCGGATACTTTCTAGACGGACTATATATAGGTATATATGTCACGGTATAATTCTAACATAATTACATTAAAAAGTTAAGTCAACATCTTCTTCATCTGCTTGCTGCTTATTTATATTAAGTTTCAGTAAATTTTGTGAAGGCTTAAAATCAAAACATGTTTTGATTAAAGATTTCGTGTGTAGTAAAGCATCACAAGTATTTATTTGAAGCTTATTCCTATTTTTGGTTTTTATAATATTTAGTTCTGAAAATTTTCTTTCTGCAGCAGCAGATGAATGAGGCAGAGCAAACAACGCCTGTATAAAAGGAGTTAAATTTGGAAACATAGGCTCGCCTAATGTATTTTTTATTTTAAACACCAGATCCCAAAATTCCTCAATAGGTTTTTCAGCATTTTTTATAAGGAATTCATTAGTTTTAATACTTCTCCATTCAGTGCTTAATTTCTCGACATCTAACGTTGGAAATAAATACTTGAATCTTAGGTAAATTGAAATGATTGAGTCTGGAGATGCTGTTACCGCTTTAGGGTCGAGATTTTTAGTAAATTGCAACACAAGGTCGTCAAACTTAAACCGCTTTTTTATTTCTTTGCATAACTCTCTTTCTAAGAGAGACCCTTCAATCAAAATAATTTCACATTTTGCACCAACATAAATTTTATCAAGTTCTAGATAATTTTCTGGTCGGAAAGAAATATTTTCCAATTTACAACAACTAATATACTCAGACTTCATGAAATTTTTTAGAATTATTTTGTAAACACCTGAGACCCGGTCTAACAGTACGTGGGTTTTGTAACCTTCCCCCTGAAATTCCAAATTTATTTTGTTTACCAAATCCAAAACGTACGACAAAAATTAAAAATACAGTTTAAAAGTATTATTATTTAAAGCAGATGTTATATGTTTAGCTTTTGCAACATTTTCTACAATGCTTTCATTGGTAAAAAATAATTGTAATGCTGACCACTGTTCTAGTATTCTATCAACTACCTGCTGCAAGCTCAGCCACCTAGTTTGTGCCGGTCTTAAGATCTTATGTGGCTGAGTTTCTGTAAATAATTGGTAGTCTTTAAATGATTCAATGCGCTTACTACTATGGGAGAAATATGCATATATATCTCTTGCTAGTTCTTCTATTGAGCTCGGTAGCTTACAACAAGCAGCACTGCTGCATAAATTTAATGAATGGCAAGAACACCCTAGTACGTATAAGGCTGGATTCAGTTGTATTAATTTCTGTTGCACTCCCGATTTATGACCCATCATAGCTGCAGCATTGTCTGCTGCGAACCCGATTAGATTTTGCCCAGGAATTTTATGCTCTTCAAAAAAATTTGCAATGGAATTGAAAATACCATTTGCAGTTGCATCTTCGATTTTAAGCAGAGCCAAGAAGCTATCACGAACATTATTAGCTAAGTTGTCATAATAACGTACAACCATTACCAAACTTTTAGATGTCGAGACATCTGTACTTTCATCAATAATTAAGGAGAATTTAGATTTCCTTAATTTGTTACATAAAAGAAATAAATTTTCGCGTCTCATAACGTCTTTACAAATTGCAGTTCCCTTTTTCCTATTCAATTTAACACTTTTAGCAATTGTCGAGTCCGGACATACTGATGTAATAAATTTTGGTAGATGATCCAAAACAGAAAAAGACAAATTATGTTCCGCTATGAACCCTACCATTTTCAACTCTGCTTCCCTTACCTGGATTGCAATTTTATTCGTCTTTTTTTCATTAAGGAACTCTTCAACTCGTGGAGTCTCTTCAGCGGACTTTGCTCTTTTCTTATGCATGGATGATTGCTCGTGCCTTTTTAAGTGGGTGATACTGCCTACAATTGTCTTGGAACAGAGCTGGCAAAACGCTTCAGTAGCTTTTTTAGGATTTCTGGTCAACCATGTACGAAATTTCTTTTCTTGGAGCCATGACTCTGAAAATGTTTGCTTGTAGTTTTTTTTTCTTTTTGGATACTTGCTCCTTAGTTGCGTTATCCGTATCGCTGGAATCTTGAGAACCTTGTATATCTCCAATGTTTGTCTCAGGTGAAGTGGACGGTCGAGGCTCCCTTATTAAATCTGACTCTGTTGCTTTACTAGTAGAAGCAATAACATTTTCTTGTGGATTGAACTTGGCTTTTCTTACCACGAATCTGATGGAAAATAAAATTCTTTGTAATTGTGATAGGAAAGGGTACGCTTATGAAGATAATAGTTACTTACAAACAAGTCAACTTCCTGATCTAAGTTAAAATTAGTTTCTGACCTGAGCTTGTTTGCGCTGATCTAGGGCGCAATCTGGGTCTAAGGATACATTCACGTCATTAATTTTTTAAAAATTAATTCTTACTTTTGGATCTGGAATAGGTACCCTTTGATTATTAATTTTTACAACCAATGTGATAAAGAATTTTAAAAGGACTAATTTAATTTTAACTGTCAATCTTACCTCGGATACCTAGCACTATATTTATTAGCTCCATTATTAGTACCTACTCCCTCCATTATTAGTACCTACGATTACACAACAAATAATGTAAATTATAACTTCAGCCCAAAATATTAAACGTCACAAATTCAAAAACGTATTTCGAGGCAACCTTCCGGCGGCAACTTTTTTAACTAAGAAATCCCAGTTAAAAATTCGCAAGGGGAAGGTAAAATTCTTACTTTTGTGTCAAATCCTCAGCCACACTCGGTGACTCAGTTAGTTTTCTTGAAATCAGATGAGGAAGTGAGCAGTTGCTGTTCGTAAGCAGCTACTATATCAGATGAAAAATAACGTACCTGTCCATTGTTTCGTTAGCTTCTTATTACAGTACAAATTCAAATAACTAAAACGATCACAAACCAATCAAGCTTTCAACTAGTCCTAACCACAATTATTCAAAATCTAAAGCGGTAAACGCACATTCAAAAGTTACGATTTTTATTTCCATTGACAAGATGACGACAATAGCTGTATAATCAATAACGACAACGTTGTTTGGTTCTCACTTCGCGCTGCGCAACCGCGACTCGACTTATATCGGCCACTGACAACAAATTCAAAATTCTGATAGGCTCTCAGAGCAGTCAGAGCTGAATACTATAAAAATACACGCATGGATCACGCATAATATATACTAATAATAGGTAATTCCCCGCAACGGTGGTATTTCCCCGGGTCGGCGGCTATTCCCCGGACCGGCGGTAATTCCCCGAGCCATCAGTGCTTCCCCGATACATTGGCTTCCCCGACCGAGTGATAAGTCTGTAAGTCGACCAGGGGGCGCTTTTAAAATGCGATACGCGGCGATGCCTCCAGTCTAAGTAATAAAAGGGAACTCTCGTTCAAATAACGATAGCTGTAATCCGTAAATATAATTGCGAACGCATTGGAGTGCCAATAATAATTGTTCTGGATTTTTTTCCACGAGATGTTAAAATGTACTAGATTTCCCGATTTTGCAAAAAGATGTACTAACGTACTCTCGAAACAAAAATGTACTAGAAATAGTACGATTGTACTAGCATTGCCAACGCTGAAAATCACAGTATTACCGATGCCAGACACACAGCTTTGACGAAGCGGATCCCGACTTGCCCCGAATATGTGGTACAACTGCCGAATGTAGGAAGCTACCTGCATTTTCCGAAGTGACACCATCTTACGGTACTTTTTTATTATTTTTACAGAAATAGATAACCGTAAAAGCGCATTGCATTTTAGTTGCTTTGTCCCTAGTACCGTCCGTAATAATAGAGAAAAAAAACAGCCTGTTTCACTAAAAATTTTAAAAAGTTCCCCTGGGAAATATAACCTAAACTTTGTTTTACAACAGCCGTGGCTTTTGTTCTTTTAAAGAACATATTTTTAGCGATTTTTGAGTCTGTAAAAATATCTGCTCATACTAAGTACCCATCAAAGAAAATGGTTGTGTGTAGCTAGTAAGCCGGCCAACTTAAGTCTGCTCGTTTTACTGCAATATCTTATGAATAATTTCTAAACATATCTGGGAGCTTCTTATTGTTTACGATTTCTTTAAAACACATAATATGTTTAGCAGACCTTCCATGTCTAACAATATCAATTTTATGAGCGACTAGATCTGTATTGCAGGCTCTGCAATGTGCATATTCATTGCCAGATTTGTTTAATTCAGCTTTAGAGAGCCATTCTTTGAATTATGGAACTTTTAGTCTCGTAGGGTTAAATCTAAAAGCTCGAGCTACTTTGACATCTCTAATTTGCTTCGTCCTTTTTATATTTGGTATTACTTCCCCTTCTGATTCCGAACTAGTTTTCTGAAAAAAATAAAATAGATATTAACATCACGCTTATCATTAGGAATAATAAGTATATATTTTTACTTTTCCAGTTTTGACATACCTCATTAATAATTGTCGATGTAGACTGGGTGCTTTTCTGCGAAGGTACATTTTGCTGCATTTCTTTTGCGTCAGTCTAAGAAAACATCAATAAAAAATCACTTTCAAATTTAAAAAATGATGGACCTTTTAAATCTATCGACGTCATTTAAATTACAAGCCATGCATCTTTTGTTCGTAATTTACCCTTTTAAATTAACATTTTATGAAATGAATTTTCAGAATTATTTTCATTTTCATAGTTAGGTTTTCGTAGCTTTTGTGCGCCCTGTATAGATAAATCCAAGCCTCTTCGTAGACCGTATTTTTTGCGGGCAGTAGAAACTTACCAAAAATGACTTTTGTCGAGACATTTAAAAATAAGATTCCTTTGTATTTTGTAGCATCTATAGGTCACCCCATACAGGGACACCCTGTATATAAAGTGAGGTTAAATGTTTATCCACCTACCAGAATGACTTTTTGGGAACTGTCTCTAATATTCGTCACTTTGTCTGATCCTTTTGATTTTGATCCTCTAATTTGAATCTTACTTTTCTTTCTTGGTATGTCCTCCTCGGTCACGTCTCTCTTCTGCCTCTGAACTAGTTTTCTAAACCAAAATTAAATAATAACATCATGGTCATCATCAAGAACAATACATTTCATTTTTACTTTTTAAGTTTTAGCATACCTCATTATTAACTGATTGTTCCACATTAGTTATTTCTTTATTTTTGCTCGAACTTGTACATGTGGACTGGGTGCTTTTCTGGGAAGAGATGGATACTTTTTGCAGTATTTCGTTCTTGACACTCTATAAAATATATTAAAAAAAATAAATTTCAAATAAGATAATTTAAGGTAAGCAAGATTCCCTGCGATTACCAAACTTACTCTAATTTGCGATCTCAATGTAATCTTCTATCAAAGCACTGTCTTCATAACTACATCAGAGAGACAGAAGCATCTCTTCGGCACAACCCCAAGGCTTTCTGGTCGTACACGGATCCCTGCAAAACTCTAGTAAACAACCACCCAGCTACACTTTTAATGAAAAATCACCTCCCCTGCGGCCACAAGCGGCTGAACTCTTTGCCGAGCACTTCGGCCCAGTCTATACCAACAACTCCTTGGATATGCCAGATCAGCTCTCTTCCGGCCCCCACAACCTATGTAACCTCACTATTGCTATTTCAGACATTTACACTGAACTAAAAAATATTAACCCAGACAAAGGACCCGGACCTGATAAGGTTCATCCACTGTTTCTTA
>JAEQML010068997.1:0-17828 GCA_016904865.1 Pissodes strobi | reverse complement strand
CATAATTTTGACTTATCCTGGTAAAGATTACAGAGTACAGATTGGGAGAGATGGCCTTTGAGCCTACTTGTCACCGCGACCCGACGGATCTATTGTGACTCTCTCCATATTATAGAGCTTCATCCAGTTTTGTCTTTCTGATTAGACACCACAACCTTGATAGTGGCTCCGTCGTGTAGCTATTAGCTTCTGGCTTAGGTACGTCAAGTAGTTGGGAGCACACTCTCGATAAGCCTTCACAGTGGCATAGCACAAGAGATGCCATCTCCTCCTCCTCCTGGCAGAACCTGCATTCGCTATTTTCTGCCAAACCTATGAGGTTTAGGTGCTTTTTCAGCCAGCAGTGGCCCGTAAGCAGACTCACCATTATCCTGACAGCCTTCCTGCCGTAGCTTAGCAGGTATGTTGATAGTTTGGCCGATGAACCGACTATAAATTCCTTGGCCTGTCTTCGTCCCAAAGAGTCTTCTGCTATCCATTTCTTTATGGCTGTTTTAGCGATTGGTTTGGCTATCCCGCAGAACGGTTCTGGTGTTTTGTTGCAAATATATCTTCTTTTTATTTCCTTTGCACACTGTTCTATTGATGTTATTTCCGCTTGGAACACTGTCGCAAGTTTGCCCATGGAAATCGAAATTCTTGTTTTCGTCCTTGGTTCATATATTCCGGCTCCTACTCCTTCCCGTGTTTTTGAGCCGTCGGTGTACCAGATCACATTTGCCACAATTGGGGGGCCATTTTTCCAATCATTCCTGTTTGGAATATGTGATGAGTATTTTGACAAAGCTGTACTTGGCTATGATATTATCCGTGGGCAATCCCAGGATGTCATCTGCCTTGATTTCTTTGTTTAGCTTATCTTGTTTGGTATTATGTCTACCTATAATCGGTTTTTGGCCTTTTGTGATAGCCTGTATGTGACGGTGCGTGCTTGTATGTATGTTTGGATTGGTGGTAGTTTTAGTAGGACTTCTAGAGCCGCAGTGGGCGTTGTGCTCATGGCTCCAGTGACGCACAGGCATGCTAGCCTTTGAACGCGACTTATTTGCCTTTTTGCCTCCGCCTGCATGGTTCTTGTCCACCATACTACTGAACCATACTCTATCATTGGTCTTACCACTGCTGTGTATAGCCACAGTTTTATTTTGGGATTAAGGCCCCAATTCTTTCCGCACATCCTTCTGCATCTTCCTAGCACAACTGTGGTTGGTTTTTGGATGTGTGATTTCCAGGTAAGCCTCTGGTCAAATATGACTACTAAATATTTTGCTTCTTTGGAAAAGGGTATTTCTTCTCCATTTATCGCCAGTGGTTTTAGTCCTGTCAGGGCTCGCCTTCTAGTAAATGGAACGATTATCGTCTTTTTTGGGTTAACTGATCTTTGCACCAGTTCTCCACTATTTTGAGAGCTTTTTGGCTTCTCTCTGAGAGAGTACTGGCAAATCTGCCTCGTACTAAAATCGTTAGCTCGTCTGCATATCCTAGACAGTAAAAGCCTTCTGCAGACAGTTTTTGTAATAAGTCGTCTACTAACATGGCCCATAGTAGTGGAGATAGAACTCCCCCTTTGGGGCATCCTTTTCCCACCGCTGCCTTTGTGATTATTTCTCCCAAAGTGGCTGAGATTGTCCTGTGCTTTAGACTAGTTTCTATCCATTTGCGCAGTGCTGTTGGAATCCCTCTTCTGTCAAACGCGCTAATGATAGAGTCTCTTGAGGCGTGATTGAAAGCCCCTTCTATGTCCAGGAATGTGGCTACGGCAATCTCCTTGTCCTCTATGGACCTTGAAAGCAGCCTATTTAGGTTGTTCAGGGCTAGGTCTGTCGACTTTCCTGGTTGGTAAGCATATTTACGTTCACTTAGAGGGAACGCCTGTAGAGTATTATCCCTGATATACCTATCTACTAGCCTTTACAGGGTCTTGAGCATAAAAGAAAATAGGCTTATGGGTCTATATGACTTTGGTGTGCGGTCTAAGATTCTGCCAACTTTCGGCAGGTATAGGACCCTTACCTGTTGCCATAGACTAGGTACAACGCCCCAGGCTCTAAATATTCTGCACAGGTGTGGTAATAAGATGTCCCGACCTTTTTGCAGAAGTATGGGGTGTATTTCGTCCAGGCCTGGTGATTTAAATGGTTGGATTGGTTGATGGCTCATCTAATATTCGCAGGTGTTACTACCTCTTTAACTATTTCCCACTCCTGTCTACCTGGTCTTTGTGGAGTTGGCCTAGGCGGAAGGTCAGATGGGTCTATTAATTGCGTTGCTGTCGGAAAGTGTGCCTTTAGGAGCAGTGTTAAACTTTCTTCAGCTGTTTTATTGTCCTCCTTTTTGAGGAGCTCGACATTGTTGTTTGTGTTTTCTTTTGCTAGGACTTTGTGAATTCGGGCGCATGCTGGGGTCTCATTTACCCTTTCGCAGAACCTTCTCCACGTGTCCCGTTTGGCTTTTCGTAGGTATCTCTTAATTAAACTCTGTTAGTTTTAACCTGTAAAGGTCCCAGTCATTGGTTGCTTTGGCTTTATTAAATAGCCTTCTGACGGTTTCCCTCAGCGTTCCAAGTTTTCGTTCCACCAGACTGTGCTTTTTTTGTTTTCAGGTTTTAAATGGTCAATTGTCCTGATAAGCTGTAGCTATTGCTTCGCTATTCAGCTCTAGTGTGACTTCTAAATTTTCCGCGTCCTTAACCTTGGCTGTTACCCCTTGTAGACCTTCTTCGAGGGATTTTGAATATCGTACCCAGTTTGTGTCACCGGGATTTCTAAACAGTATTGCTTTAGGGGTGGGGATTTAAAATGAAAGCTAATATGCCTAAGATCAGAACATGATGGTTCATCTGATACCATCCAATTGTGGATAATGTCGCTCGCTCTGTTAGAACTTAAGGTCACGTTAAGGACCTCCTGACGGGCTCTCGTTACGAATGTGGCTTCGATGCCTACATTGGCAATATTTAAACCTTCTATTAAAATAAATTGTAATAAGGACTCACCTCTTCCATTGACGTTCATGTTGCCTCACATCGTGTGATGTGCGTTAGCATCACATCCTAGAATGAGTTGGAGCTTCTGTTCCTCACAGTGGGATATAACATCCTTGAGCATCTGTGGTGGACATTTTTGCTCCTCTCCTGGGAAGTAGGCGGAACATGCAACTATGTTTCTTCCACCTTCCTTCGTAATTAGTGACAGATTAGCTGCAACAAAATCACCTGAACGTAGCCCCGGCATTAGAGTACATTTAATCCTATTGTTATGCACGAGGTTTATTAGCTGACCTATCCGACAGTAACTTACTTTGGGAGGGCTTGAGGCCTACAATTTTCCTTTTGTTGATCCAAGGTTCCTGCAGGAGGGCGATGTCGAGGCCTTCATGTTCAAATCTGCGACATAGCACGGCCGAGGCGGCCATTGCATGTTGCAGATTTGCCTGCAGGAACTTGAGATTTCCCTCTACTTTGAAGACTCTTCTGGAGTGACACCACCGTCTTCTGTCTCCATGGCCGTGGTCAGGTGCTATCCTCTTAAAAGGGCTGACGCCTTGAGCCGTTTCCAGTTTTTCTGGGTCCTCTTGTTGGCACGTTTCTGGGATTGATTCCTGCTCGGGTGCCTTTGATGAGATGCCTCCTTCCTTGACGCGGAACTTAATTTTTCCTATGCTAAAGAATGGTGACTTTTTGGAGGTGGTCGAATGAGGCCTTGTCCATTGAAAAGGTCCACACCTGGCCTTTTCCGGTTTGGAATTTTCTGAAGACCGTCCACAGCTCGGTGTTGAGTCCTCAGTCTCCTACCTGTAACTTTTTAGGATCCTTTCCTTGGTTAGCTGTTCTCCATATTCGTGTGGAACGAACAGTGTAAAGGCGTATGGCTTCGGGATCTCTTCTCCTTTACACGTCTTCAGTCGTGCATCCTCCCATGGCTTTAGTGACCGGACCAGGTCCTTTAGCCATCTGGCACTTGTGGGGTTAGCACACGAAAATACGAGGTGTCCTGACCTGTGGGTACATTTGTAAAATTGTACCTCTGATCCCTCGTTTGGGATATCCCCCAGTTGTACCATTACGGTCCTTTGGATTGCCGTTAGCTGTTTCGGCTGCAACTGTACTTGGGGGTAAGCTTCTGGTACAACTCCAATATTTACCGCAGTAAGAGCTTCTTTGAAGTATCCCGCCATGTCCTGTTTGGCTGGCTTGTGGGTGTCCGTCTTGGGTCTTTTTGAAGGCTGCTTTCCTGACGTGCTGCCTTCTGATATTGGGCGCTTTTGAGAGCTTTTTGGCTTTGCAGCCTTTGCCTTGCCCGCCTGAAAGGTTTGGGTTGCAGGGGCTTTTAATCCTGCCCTGATGAAGTTCTCCTTTATTACTGACCTTTTGGCCTCGTCGTAGGAGCGTCCCTCTTTCATCAGGTTTTCGACCTTGTTGTTCGAGTTACCCGATAGGCGGAATGAGCGAATCTCTTGTTCCATCATCGAGTCAACTTCCTAGTCGACTTAATTCTGTTTGTGAACAAACTAATCACGTTTTTACTTTCAATGAAACAAACTTGACATAAGTATTACATATTTAGAAAATTGAATATTTCGAAAACCATGTGGGAAATATAAGAAAAGGTAAATGTGAATAAGCTGTAATAAAAAAGTTTCTATGGGTTTAGCCATACATTTTGATAATCATTTTATTACCTTAGACAGGTGTGTGACATTCAGTCTCTTAAATCTGTCATGATTTCCATCAGATGTCGCTAATTACTTCGGTAAAAAATTATGACTTTCACTTTTAAATCCTAGAATGTCTAATACCAAAATCATTATTATCTTCAACATGGTGCATGGTGACAATGGGAACCTTGAGGGAAAGGCGGCATTAATTTAAGCAGCATGATTAACATATGCATGTTCATTAACGTAAAATTGTTTTAAAACAATGTAGAGTGATCAACTTGAATCTCTATCTCTGCTGAACTCATTTTTATTTATTTTACTTAGCGTCAAACTTATTTAAGTTCAGACTTTCAAAGAGAAGAATCAAGTGTCAGTACATATACTGCTCTTAAGTTATCACGGTAGTCAACCACTATTCATAACACATGCAAATTTTGCTAGAACCAGGACACTATTTTTTGATGATTTAGAAAAACATAAGCTGATTTAAGGGCATTAAGAAAACTTGACTAGAGACGTAAGTTTATTTGACTCGAATTTGACCAAGTGCTCCTGGAATCCACCCCTGGAATAAGTCAAAATCAAAGGGCGCCATTTAGTCTACAAAATAAAGATTTTTGAAAACAATAAAGTGTTGAAACGACGGTGGAGTTACCAAAAGGGTACCAATGGAATTTAGACATAGAGTAACACACCAAATAATGACATATACGTATAGAATGTCAAGCATAATTGCAAAATTTCAGCACATATAAGATGTTCCATTTCGAAAGAACCCATGTTGGTTCAACCTTGTATTTTTGACGCACAATGTATATTTAAAATTACTTTTAGAAGGTGCAGCTACTAACTTTTAGAATTTTCACATTTACGAGCGCTTATCAGATGTCGTCCACTGGAATACACCCTGTACATTCAGATTTGGAGACATTTCAATATTATATCAATATATCGACACATCATCTGGCACAAACGACGTTATACCTAATTTAGCGCTATGTGTGATTCTTAAGATAAATATAATATATTATGTTTACCAGTATATACCATCATAGATAAGCGACTTCTCTCGTCTTCAGGTGCCCATCGACCCAACATTGTTTGACATGATGGAAAGAAAAATCCGTGGGAAGCACCTTGTGCAATTCTGCACAATATTACTCCCGTAGATCCCAGAATGCTTGCGGAAACTGGTATTAAAATCACGAATAGGGAATTAACAATCATAGCTGCAAAAAGGAACCATTTAACTCCATAGGATTGTCCTAACTGACCAGCTGGAATCGGAAGCGCTATGTAGCCCCAATAAAACGACGAAAGGATGAAATCGGTATTCTTCAAATCATAGGTCTGAAATTTTTAATTGCTAAAAAAGTAAAGATGATAAAATTGAAGAAGTAAAGATGATATAAAGTGCTCAACACAACAACCACACCGATGATGCTAAATAAAGTTGGATTTTAACTTTTATATTGTAGAGGTTTAAATTTTCTACAATTTTTGTTTCAACATTTTTTTTATATCTTGAACCATTTTCGAGATGGAGGGCAGAGCGCGCGCAGTGTTTAACTATTTAGAGCATCATTCGAGGTCAGCCTGTAACCACGATTAAAAACATGCTGTAAAAAGTTTATAAATTATTGATAAATATATAATTCTAAATAATTTGCATTTTTTTCAACTATTACGTTATAATTAATATATTTTTTTAATAATTCAGTATTTATTCATTTAAAAACACTTACCTACTCGTGTAATCATAAAGTCATTAAGGGAAATACTTTAATTATTTTTTAATTTTAATTGCCTTTATCTCGTATAAAGTGATAACGAATATCGATGTGTTTCAGTCGTTTGTGAAATTCTGGATTTTTACAAACATTGATAGCTAATTGATAACCTTCAAAAATAATTACCCTTAAACAATCATCATCCAGAATTTTAAAATCAAAAATCAAGTTTCGAAGCCAACATGCTTCACTTCTAGCTATACTTAAAGCTTCATATTCTGCCTCGGTAGAAGATAGGGCCACAGAAGCTTGTTTCTTTGAGTACCAGCTCACTGTGCAACCAAAAATTTTAAATGTATATCCTGAAGTGGATTTTCTGTCGGCCCTATCTCCCGCCCAGTCGGCATCAGCATAGCCCTCAATTATATTTTGAAAAACACACTTCTTAAAGGCTAAATTAACATTTTGTGTTTTTTGTACATATCTGAGAACTCTTTTTATGGCTTGCCAAAGCTGTAAACTAGCAGTTGATTGATACCTACTCAAAATACTTATTGATATACACAAGTCTGGTCGAGAGCATACATCAGAGAACCTATCGCTTGTCTGCATTTATTTTCAAGTTTTTGACTTTCTGACTTTTCACGTTTTAGTTCTAAATGATTAAAATTTACTTCTATGGGAGTATTACATGCTTTAGAATTTTCCATTCCAAAAGTTTTTAACATCTTTTTAAGATACAGAGATTGGTTAATTATTATTTTATTTTCTTGCAAATCTTGAGTAATAAGCATGCCTAAGAAATGCTTTATAACACCCAAATCTTTCATTTTGAAATTTTGTCTTAAAATACTTTTAATTTCCATGATTTCATTTTCATTTGAGCCAGATATTAATAAATCATCGACAAAGACTAAAATGAAATTTTTTGATACATCTTTAATTTTTATGTAGGTACAGTATTCATTAAGTGACCTTTCAAATCTTTGACATCATCAATTCATTATATTTTTTATAACAACTCTTAGGAGATGTTTTTAAGCCATATAAGGATTTTCTCAGCTTAGCAAATTTTCCTTAATTTTCATGAAACCCTTTTGGCAATATAATATAAACATCATCATCTATATCGCCATTTAAAAAGGCGCTACAAACATCTAGTTGATGTACCTTGAAATTAAAATGATTGCAAATAGCTAAGAAAATTCTTACAAACGGTAACTTTGCTACAGGACTATAACTATCAGCATTATACACATCAAGTTGCTGAAAGCCTCTAGCTACTAACCTAGCTTATATTTGTTATTTTACCCAATTCATCCCTTTTCTTTTTATATACCCACTTGCACTCAATGGCTGACTTTTTAACTTCACTCTCACTCACTAACATCCAAGTTTTATTCTCCTCCAATGCACATACCTCTTCTTCCATAGCCTGTTGCCATTTATTTGCCTCACTACTGCCCATAGCCTCTTCATAGGATACAGGTTCATCATCATCATGAGTGGCTGCCCTCAAGACTCGGTCTAAGTCCAAGTCATAGTCGTTATATCTGGGATTAGGTTGGACATGTCTTCTCAAGTTATATCTTCCATTCACTTGGTCCTGGTCTAAGTCAGGATCAGGGTCTTTAGAAAGGGAATTTGCATCACTAAACTCGTCACTTTCAACCAATGAGTCATTTTCTTCATGTTGTACCTCTTCCATTTCAGATTCATAGGTTTCTTCAGGATTTAGCACTTTGCGCTCTTTAGGGCACTCTTGTCTTTGTTCTGGTATATTTTCTGGCAGGAAAATCACATCTATCTGGGTTTCTTCTCTACTAATCTCAGGACTGTACACCCTATAACCTTTAACATTTTCCCCTATCCCTGTTTATTTTTAGGATCCCATTTAAGTCTCTTTTCCTTAGGTACATGTATTGAAACTCTAGTTCCAAAAATGTTAAAGTTTTCCATTTTATATTCTTTGTTATGCCATAGCTCATAAGGCGTTTTAGATTTGTGAGGACTAGGGCCAGTTCTATTTAAAGTATATGAAACGTTGTTAGTAGCTTCGGCCCAAAAAATCTTTCCCAAATGTTCATTACTACTTATTTAAAAACTCTACCATTTTGCTGAAGCGTATATACCACTGTGCGTTGATGGCATATACCTTTTAACTTTAAAAGCTCCGACACCTCTTTGTTAACAAACTCAATGCCATTATCTGTCCTCAAAATTTTAATTTTAGACCCTGCTTGCCTTTCAGCCATAAATATAAAGTTTTTAACTACTTCCGGTACCTCAGACTTTTGTTTCAAAAATATATTGTTCTAAAAGAAGAATAATCATCTCTAAACAATATAAAGTAACGAGCCCCCCCAAAGAAGTGGTCTCCACCGGGCCACACACATCAGCGTGAACCAATTTGTCTAAAAACTGACATTTTAATTTATCTGAGGACATAACATATCCTTTATTAAGAGCACACCCAGCAGAAAACAAATTAAATTTTAGGTTCGGTACATACAAAACGTTGGATAAAAATGTTTTTATTAACTTTTCACCATTATATGCCCACAATTCTACTTTGCCATATCCTCTTACCTCTAACTTCTGCCCATTTCCAACTTACACCATTCTAGGGGTTTGTATTTTATACAATTCCTTAAAAAAGTCTTTGTTCCATGTCATGTGCTCACTTGCCTCCGAGTCCAGAAACCAATCACTCGGCTTGTCATCACCTAAGTAGACCATAAATGCATTAATGTCGCCTTCTTTTTCAGTGGTACTTTTGCTAGATTGTCCATGTCCATCCTTATTCTTCTTAATCCAACATGACTGGCCTACATGGCTTGGTTTTCGATAATAACCAAAAAATGTTACGCCTTTTGTCCTTATTTTCCAGAGGGCCATTACTGGATTTTTTATGCCGGAAATAACAGTTCTTGGCAACGTGGCCAACCTTTGAACAGATGTGGCACCTCAACTTAGTGTGACTCGAGCTGTGACTCCTTTGATGCCCCATTTTGGCTGCTAGTGCTGTCGTTGCCTCAACTGACTTGCTCCTTTCTTCCTCTAGCAATAATCTGGAGGTTAACTCCTCCAATGTTTGATTGTCAACAGGAACAGATTCCCATGCAGACTTAAAATGTTTAAATTGCTCGGGCAGAGTCACCAAAATCTTTGTAATAATCATTTTTTCCGACAAATATTCACCTGCAGCCTTTAGCTTTGTTTTTATCTCTTCAATTTTAGAAATAAATGTACTCACAGATGAATCAAATTCCAGCATAAAGAATCTCTGCCGCAGTAAATGGACACTTACAACTGATTCCTTGTCATATACTGTTTTTAATTTCGCCCACATATCTCTCGATGACTCACATGACAGTAAATGTGTTAAGGGACACTCTTTCATTCTCCTTACCATCATTTCTTGTGCTTTGGCATCATCCTTGAGCCATTTAGTTAGTTCATCTCCTTCTGAAGTAGGTTTTATTTTGACACCAGTAACTATATCAAATAGTCCTCTCCCCTTCAAAATTATACTTGTCTGGAACTTCCAGACCGGCCAGTTATCCCCATTTAGTTTTAAGGCAGTATGACTTTCAGCCATTTTTCACTTTTTTTTGTTATCTCCTTGGATTTTAAGCACTCTAGGCACACATTTCTCACCCGAAAAATTTCAGGTTCATTAACCTCTGAATAATTTCAATCATTCACCATCTAGGCCCATAACCTATTATCATTCTTCTTTCCGTAGACCGTTAGATAGTTATGTTTCGCAAAGCAGAACCTGTGTTTTTAAAAATATTTATTTAACACGTTACAAGCTCGAGAATATGAAAAGAATGAATAATAATACAATAATTAGGTATATTTATAAGTTCGCATGAAGTTGCTAGCTCTGCAGTTTTCGTGAGAACTTCCTTTGTGGTCGTCACATAACTCCTCCCGCCAAAGAGTGAAACATGAGGGATGAATGTTTCACGGGTTGGATTCATCGGGTTGATTGGCAGTCCTCTTCCGGGTTCTTTGTATATAGATTTTTCAGGCAGATCCAAAGGGCTACTCCTACTACTCCAAGTGAAAGGATGATGCTGATAAAACTCCATCCGACTGGGTGGATATCCCATTTTTCGGGGGTCCTCAGGAGCATTGATTTTTCTTTAAGCCGATGTATTTCGTCCAGATCGATTGATTCAAGTTGGATGGGCTCTTGCTTTAGAAAATGCGTGTTTTCTTCGGGCATTTTAATCTCAGGTAAGCTAAGCGGAACTTCCTTAACTTCGTCTTCTTTATTGATAAAATGGTAGTCCAAAATTTTTATTTGGCAGCCGACTGGTATCTCTACCATTTTTGGCGTGACAACAAGGACGTATCCTCCATTTGTTTCACATTTTTCGAAGACTTAATTGTTCCTCCGCAGGTATAATTAGGATGTGTTTGCTGGTAATGGCTTTTACTATTAGGTGTTGTAATTGAACCTTTTCCGGGTGGCAGTTTTGGTTTTCAGCATACCGGATCATCGAGACGATGCAATTCGTAAACATAGTTTTCAACCGATTTTGGCATATGTAGACATCTTCGATTTGCGGGCACTCTTCTTGTTCTTTTTGAATTTGATTTAAGCCAAGTATTAGGTAGGGATAATTCGGAATTATGATCGATTGGTTCAAAGGAATTGGGATGAGGTGAAAAGTATCGAAAACCTCATTAAGTAAGATTGGAAAATGTATAACGAATATAATCTTACTATTAGAAAAGCTTACTTGGAAACCACAAATTTGATAATACGAAATTATATTTTTAAAATTTACAATTTTTTTATTATCGTATGTATTCACCAAGTAGTTTATGATTTCATTTAATTGAAATGCAGAGATTACTGAACTATGCAACGTATTTAGTTTAGCGAACATAACCGCATTCTCAATATTGTCCAAGAAGGTAATTAAATTTTGGCTGTTTAGGATGATCTGATCGAGAGTATTTTGAGCTCTTAAATATGCTGAAATGTCATCTAAGGTTTGATTTACGTTATACTGAAACTGCAGTAACTTGCTTTTTATCAATTTTTGATTTGCATCTAATTGAGAAATTGTTTTATTATAGTTACTGATTAATTGTTTAGTGAGGGATATTTGAAGAGACATTTCATGATTAACAGAATTCTGATTGTTTGCCAAAGACAAAATTGCTTTGTCATACCTTTCTCCGTCGTCACTATCTAAGTTCCCAAAAAGCCATCTGTTAACCTTACCCACGATATTCAAAAGACCTCTTTTAGATCGCTTATGCGGTGAAATATTATTAAGCTTAATCCTAACTTTATTAATTAAATGTTCTGCATGCATCAGAAGATTGCGCAAGATTGCAGAAGCACTATTTCTAGCATATGTTGTCTCTAGGTTTAATTCTATAATTTTATAAAAATGTTCAAGATTATGTAATTGATTAGCTAAAGGACCTACGTCAATATAATGAATAAAAGTATGCTTACTTTCTACTATTCTAGTCATACCCAAATTAAAGGGAAATAAAGGAGATTTTATCTCAGTGAATTTGATATCGCTGCTATGAGTCAGAGCCGCTATCATCACGAGTATAACTGCAACCTGGTTGGGGTTGCTCAGTGTCATGGTTATTGTCCTTATCCTTGTCCTGTGGAAGAGAGCGCTTATTAGTTGAGGGTCTCTTTATTTGTGATTTATGGACAAGTTTATTTTTATGGGTTTTAATTTTTTTGGGATATTCTTTTTAACTACCGTTTTTATATGCCGTGGTTTAGCTTTATTTCGAGCTGCGCTCTTATTTTTTATATAAGCCTTAGAACCTTCGGCGTGCGTGGGCAGATCTTCGCGATTTTCGATTCTTTTTTCGATTACGTGTGTTTTCGCAGTGAGGGATGTCTCATGAATATGATTATATAAATGTTTTAAGCGTTCGCGTCTATCAATAATAAATTTATTCAATATTAGTTCGTCTGTTAGGTCAAAAGGGTCAATTGCTTTTAGGCGTCCATTTATAATATCAAACGGTTTTTGTTTGGTAACACTATGAACTGCCGAATTGTAGCCTAACACTGAATATTGCATTGCTTTCTTTATGCTTAATTTTGGGTCTTTCAAACGCATTACACGGAAGTTATCTACAAGAGTTGAATGAAGTCGTTCAACGGGGCTATTGCTGTTAGAGTTTCCAGGTGTAGTAAAATGATGATTTATTTTATGTAGTTTGCAAAAATCAGCTAACAAAGATGTTTTAAATTCTGGGCCATTGTCACAAGTAGTTGACTGTGGTATTCCAAATTGGGTCATAAAATTAATTAACTGATTTAAGACTGTCTCAGCACTGCATATTGGTTCCAAGGGGTACGCCTGGGCGTACCGTGAAAATACATCAATGATGGTTAAAAATTTCGTGTTTAAAATTTGAAAGGTGTCTATATGTAAAGCTTCTAGTGGTTCTGATGGAGTTGCTGTTAGGGCAAATTTGATTCTAGGCGGATGCCTATCATATTTTGCCTGTTGACATATCTCGCAATCATTAATATATTCTATTATGTCAGTTTTCATGTTGGGCCAAAAATATAATCGTTTCAAATCAGCTAGAACTTCGTTTATTCCACGATGACAAGTTTTTCGTGTTAGTGTTTAATTAGCTCTTTTTTTCGCTCGTCACTAGTAACATCATGTAAGACAGAATTTGAGAAAGTTAACCGATATGAATGGTTTTTGAATGTGTTGGTAAGAAGTACAGATATTTTAGGTAATAGCTCGATTTCGTATTTTTGGACATATAAGCAGTACATTTTCTTGGGTTCGACGTAATCTTTAAAAAACTTTATTATTTCTTCCTCGAAGTTATTAGAAAGATTGACAGTTTTACGATTTTTTGTCTCGAAAGGTGATGCTCTTACCACATGGTAAGTACCTGTGTTTTTCTGGGTAAAAGCCATTTGATTCGTATAATAGTTTACCGGATTTTCCGTGATAGGTATATTGAGAATTGGGTCTTCCCTTGACGAATGTATCGTTTCATTCTCCTCTAATTCACGTTCGTTGGGTAAGTCTAAACTACTGGTTGTTTGGAAAGTTGGAGGTGAGTTTAGATCGAATATTTCGCTAATGACTTCTATTTCTTTATTTGTCTGGGGCTTGTTTTGCAATTCTTGCAAATACTGGTTAATATCGTTGTCGACATCTCCGGGGTTTCCAACAACTGACTCATTTTCCATCATATTTATTTCAATTCTTTATAAGGCGTCTGCGTTCGTGTTCTGCTTTCCTTTCTTATATACAATATCATAATCATACTCCTCTAGTTTTAGTCGCCATCTTACCAAGCGCGAACTTGGTTCTTTTAAATTGAATAACCATTGGAGTGGTTTATGATCCGTTATTATTGTGAATTTTCTTCCAAATAAATATGGCCTGAAGTATTTGGTGGCCCATACTACTGCCAATAACTCGTTCTCTATGGTACTGTAATTAACTTCCGCTGGGTTTAGGGTACGGGACGCGTATCCCACGGGAAGGTCAATACCTATATTACCCTGACTTAAAACAGCACCGACTGCGAAGTTAGAGGCATCTGTTGTCAAAAGAAAGGGTTTTTCAAAGTCCGGATATTGTAGAACTGGGTCGTTACAGAGGATATTTTTACATAGTCCAAATGTTTCGATAAATTCAGATGTGTGCTCGTCGCGTTTTTTCAAGCATTTTGTAAAAGGTTTGGTTAGTTTTGCAAAATTCTGTATAAAACGCCTATAATATCCCAAAAGTCCCAAGAATCATATCTCTTTAGCACTTTTCGGAATCGGGAATTTTTGAATTGCATCTATTTTTTTCGGGTTTGGCCTAATTTCATCTGGCGTGATAACGTGCCCTAAAAATTCTACCTCCTTCCTAAGGAATTCGGATTTATCTAACTGTACTTTAAATCGCGCTTCTCTTAGACGTTTGAAGACTAGTTTTAAATGTTTTATGAGTTCCTCTAGACTTGCGGAAAAAATGATAATATCGTCCATGTAAACTAAACAATTTGTCCCTTGTAGGCCTTTTAAAACGTTATCCATAACCCGTTGGAAGGTCGCGGGCGCGTTTTTTAGCCCAAATGGCATGCGTACGTACTCATAATGGCCATTTTCGACGTTAAACGCGGTTTTTGGAATTGACTTGGGGTTCATTTCTATTTGATGAAAGCCTGCGGCAAGATCTAAAGCGGAGAAATATTGACAGCGGCCTAATTTATCCAAAATATCCGTGATATTTGGAAGAGGGTATCGGTCCTCTATCGTTTTTTCGTTGACCTTCCTAAAATCGGTTACTATGCGCCATTTTGGTTTGCCACTCGCGTCTAGTTTTTTGGGAACGATCCAAATAGGGCTGGACCATGGACTCTGACTGGGTCTAATAATACCGTCCTCTAGCATTTTATTAATTTGCCTTTGTACCTCTTCCTTATGGATAAAAGGATACCTGTAGGACTTAGTAAAAATTGGAGTTTCATCTGTGGTTTTTATATCGTGTTTTACTTGGTTTGTAAAACTTAGTTTTTCGCCTTCTTTATAAAAAATGTCAGAAAATTCGCGACAAAGTTTAGTTATTAAACTACGTTCTTCAGAATTTAAATGCTCGACACGTATTAAGTTTGGAATATCATTATCTTTATTAAGAACGGTGTTAGGTAACAAATGCTCCATATGATAAAATTCGAAGCTATCTTTTTTCGCGTCTGGGAAAGGAATCACATTTACAGCTTCCTTAAGGTTTATAGTTACATTTTTATCGGTAAAATTAAATATTTCAGTTTTTGCAAGACCTTGTTTTGCAGTTGTTAAAGTATTATGATGTCGCCATCGTAAACAGATACCGGCACCTGGGCTGCGACAATTTCATGAGAATTAACAGAAATTGTATACACTACATTCTGCGAATGCGGATACAGTATGGGAACAGTGGTTACCTCGTTTTTAATGCATTTATTTTTGAAGTCAATAAGAAAATTAAATTTTTGGATTTCGTTAAGTACTAGTATACCGTCGAAATATGGATGGAAATCAAAAAGAGTGAAAATTATATTTTCATTAGATTTTAGCTCAGAAGGTGCTGGAATACGAGCTTTAAATTGAACAAATTTTTCACCTATACCTGTTCTTATTTTTGTGGGGGACGTAAATATCTTTTCGGCAAAATATTTTTGCACAATAGCGGGAAGTAATAGTGATTGAGAACAACCCGTGTCTATAAGTAATTTCATTGGTGGTTTTTAAATTTCTATATATGGTAAATTACTTGTAAATTCGGTATGCATTTCGGCCATTGTTATGTTTTGTTTTGCAACAGGCCTGTCCGTATAAAATTTTCGTCGTTACTAATATCGTTAAAATCATAAATATTTTCACTTGCATGCTCATTTTCGGGGTTAATATAAACGTCGTCGTAATTATAGTCGACATCGTTGTCTAAATTTGCCTGCGGCATTAGAGCAACAGCGTTTTCTTCCGTTTCCATAATTTCTTGATTTTGTTGGTCGTCAATTTGGTAAAGATCTTCGGCGACAAAATTTCGAGGTCCTGTTGTTTGAAAATGATAAGTTTGTCTATTTTGGAAGGAGGGTTGTCTAGCGTAAATGGTAGGGTTTCTAGAGGTTATTGACATAGGTTCGGGTTTGTTAATAGAAACTTGGCCTGTTGGTCTAAACACATTTTTAGCTGGTCCAAATACCTGACGATTAGTTGGGAAATGTCGCGCTCCTACTGGTCGTGGTTGTACGTTAATTGGTTGACAGGGAATCTGTTAAACTGTTATTGAGATTGAAATCGAGGGCTATTCGCATTTATTAATGCCGAGTTTGTCCTAGGTTGAAAATATGGTAATCTAGTTAACTGCCTTTGTTGGTTTCCGAACCAATTTTGAGTAGGTGACTGCGTCACTGTATTTTTATATATATTTTGAGTATATTGAAAGTTGTGCTCTTCCTGTACAAATGTCATTGCGCTTTCGAGGCTAGTGGGATTTCTTAATCTAGTGATGCTTTGAACATGACCTGTTAAACCACAAATAAATGTTCTTAAGGAAAGATTTTCATATTGATTTAAATATATAATCTTAGCCTCTCTAGAAATTGTGGACACAGAGCTTATTTTTTGTGCAAGTTGACTTCTTAAAACCTGTAATCTCCTACCAAATTCTAAAGGATGCTCATTTTTGTTAGGTCTAGCCATAAAAAGATCCTGCTCTAAGCATTCAATATTTCGATTATCGCCAAAAGTACTTGACAACGCATTTTTTATTAAATCCCATGAATTTAACTCAGGACGACAACCTACTAATAATTGTGCTCTACCGATAAGTTTATTTTGAACTACCCTAACTAAATAATCTTTTAAAATAGCATCACCTTTATCAAAATTTTTAAATAAAAAATCGCATGATGATAAAAAGCTCGCTAGCGTATTTTCATCGCCGTCATAGTTTGGTACTATATCAATATACATTTTCAGCATATTTAAATTTGATCCTGCGGTTCCGTATCAGGCATGTTTTTAGGAGTTTTAAGAGTTAATTTCTCAAAAAAATCTTTAATAAGATTATCAATCTCGCCTGCGGTTCGGTTAATGCTCATAAATACGTATCTAAATTGTAATAATGTCAACAGTGGAAATAAATATCAATAATATTCATTCAAATAAAATAAATGTCTCACTTTCTAAAACTAATAATGGTTGCCTTAAATTAAATTACAATTTACTTCTTAATCAGAAAAGAAAATTTAAAAATAGAGGTTTCCTATACGGGGAAAGATGTGAAAAACAGGAAAATACTTGACTTACCCAGGTCCTGTCTGCACGGGATGATTCTTCTCTTTTTCTCGCCTGTGGGGTGAGGCTGCGATGCGAAGAGGTTTTTTCTTAGTGGCCAAAAGATTGAAAACTACGTTTTTCGCGAACGAATCGGACCCGATGCCGTGAAACTTCGATAGGAAAAACTGCAACTATCCGAACGACTGCGCCAGTTATGTTTCGCAAAGCAGAAACTGTGTTTTTAAAAATATTTATTTAACACGTTACAAGCTCGAGAATATGAAAAGAATGAATAATAATACAATAATTAGGTATATTTATAAGTTCGCATGAAGTTGCTAGCTCTGCAGTTTCCGTGAGAACTTCCTTTGTGGTCGTCACATAACTAGATTAAACTCAGATATTTTACTTTGACTGCATTTAATTAGCAAGAAATATTTTAACAACATAATTACTATTCACAAAGTCTACGTCATTTTTTCAACACTTGACATGGATCATAGAGTACAAAACAAATAAGACAGGAAACTCTATAAAACGGTTGCTACTAATTTGCCATTAAATACAGTTGGCGCTAGAAACACATACAACACCAAAGCAGAGTACAAAAATAATATCGAGTAGATTCACTCAGCAAAAATCGT
>MU194786.1:0-14100 GCA_016904865.1 Pissodes strobi | reverse complement strand
CGGGTCTGTTCCAGCTCAAAAATACTATAATAATTTTACAATGTCTCTGGACCTAAAAACGTATGCAAATTTTCACCATGATACGACAATTTAAATTCAAAATTCTCCTCCTAAATATGGTCTTGTACCAGCATAAAAACACGATAATTTTGCATTTTTATCCAAACGAAATACGTACGCAAAATTTCTGCCCCATCGGTTTGGGATAACTGTTTTAAAATTGTGTGTAAATTGTGACAACTTGCCTTGGAAAATGCGAAATAATAAAATAATATTGAGTCGGTATAAGTGGGGACATTTGGCAACAGTGCGTCGCATTCCGGCCGGCCACACGAGGGTTACCGCATATTATATTCGTTTTACGGGGGCATTGATGTCTCCGTACAGATTCACAGATTGCCATTTAAATAAGCCTTCTATTCGTAGTAGTATTTTCTTTGCTTTTGAGAAAGTTTCAGTATGTGCTGTTCCCAAGTAAGTCCCTGATCAAGATAGACACCAAGAAATGTTGCTTCCTGTGAACAATTTGTTAAAATGGGATGTGCATCAGTATTATGCCTTAGGGTGAAGTTCACTGTTTGTGATTTTGAGTTATTGAGAGAAAGACGATGTGCTAAAAACCACTCGAACAAACTGCTCTCTGTGGTCGTAAAATCCATATCATTGACTTGGAATGGATGATAACTTTGATCAGCAAATAGAACTGTGTTTATTGGGCCCTCCTGTGAAAATCCCAAGTCATTAATATAAATGAGAAATTGTATTGGACCCAGGACTGACCCTTGAGGCACTCCATACTTCAAGGCTTTTTATCAGATTTAAGCTGGTTAAAGGACACATACTGAAATCTATCTGATAGATAAGACTCAATCAATTGAATGGACATAGGATGAAAGTTATATGCATGGAGTTTTTTAAGAAGGATACTGTGAGTGACACAATCAAAAGCTTTTGTAAGGTCAAGGAATGAGGCAAGGGTATCTAGAAAGTTTTCAAATCCTTCCAAAATATTGCTTGTAAAATGGTCGATAGCAAGTGTTGTTGTCCTGTTTTTTCTGAACCCAAATTGACCTACAGCCAAAAAGCCGATTAGATTCAACATAGTCATTAATCTGCTTCTTTAAAATTCTCTCAAATACTTTAGAAAGAATTGGTAAAAGAGAAATTGGACGAAAGTTATTGTGATCATCAGCCGAACCCTTACCTTTAAAGACAGGTATGACTTTTGCGGTTTTAAATACTGAAGGAAAAATGCAAGATGAAAGTGAGTAGTTCATTAATTTAGTTAAAGGTATGATAATGTTGTGTTTAATTGCTTTGATTATTTTTGTGTTCATTATATCAGAGTCCTTACTGTGGCTATTTTTTAATTCATCAATTGCTTTTGAAACTTCATCCAAATTTGTTGGCTTAAACCTGAAGCAAGAATGATCAGAATGTGGTATAAAACTAAGGTATGTCTCAAAAGATTGGTCAGTATGATTACGTTTATTTATTTCATTTTCAGCTATGTCACAGAAGAAACTATTAAAACTATTTGCATTGAGTGGTGAATTTTTTATTGGTAAATTCTTATTTTTCGTGTTTATAAGGGACCACATAGCCTGCGATTGTTAGAATTTAATATAAAATCATCATTATATTTAATCTTTGCATCATGTTTCCTTTGATATTAAAATGCGATCTCTTTTATTTAAAGATGTCAAAAATTGTAACCTCTCCCTCATAAGTTTCAATTTGTCATTGAACCAGGAAAATTTTTTAAATGGTTTACCTTGCTCGACAAGTCTAGATTTTTCAGGGAAAGACAGAATTATTGCCTCTGTTAAATAATCAATAAACATTTTGAACCTTGAATCTACATCTATACATTCATTGTCGATAAAATAATTAGCTTATAGTTCGTTTCAAAATTCGAGAAAATAATTAAACAGAAAAAAATTATTTTTTTTCTTTAAAAAAACACCCGAAAAGCCGAGAAAGGTCTAATCTTGCGACCTTATTTCCCTATTCATTTCACAGAGTGATCAATGATGTTTATATAAAACGAGTAGTGAAATAAGGTCGTAAAACCGAACCTTTCTCGGCTTCTTCGATGTTTTTTACTATTTTATTACTTTCTCTAATTTTGAAACGAACTATAGATAAATTATAAGTTTAGGTTTATTTATTGTAGTAAAGCGTAAGAAAAAGGGGGTTTCAGAATCGGTCTTTTTTGGTTTCGCTTGATTAAGCAGGCAGTTAAGACGAATGTTGTTTGGCAGATTGTAAGTTTAGTTTTAATGATGATGCTACCATGGTCAGCGAAACGCGCGTCGAGTATAAAAATTAGGTTTCAGTATTATATGGGAAAAACTGTGTTGTAGTCCATAGGTCTTTATAAATTGATAACATTGCGACAAATTATCAAAAAACCGTATAAACCTAGTTCCCTTAAAGTTACAAGTTAATTTTTTAGATAGTAACCAGTAATTTTCTAAGTAACGATAGGTAGTAAGTATATTTTAAAAATATGATTATATGTGTAGAACCACTGACAACATGCGTAGGTAAAACTGCTCCTAAATTACCCCTGATTCCATAATAACTAGGATTCCAATAAATACTTACCGACATTTGCTTCAGCTGAGAATATTCCGGGGGGCCCCAACACAGCCAAAATGAGAAGCAGCAAAATAAGTCGCAGTTGTGGCCCGGGCCACGGCATGGCCTGCAATAAAACAGAATATATTATATTTATCTACTTTAATATAATTTTGTATATAAAGCATATCTTAAATTTAAACTGAAAATTCAACAGTTTCTAAATAATGTCAGTTGATTATTTTATTGTTCATATTTTGACTGTTTAAAAACCGAATTAAGGTAGAACAAAATATCATCATCCTGCAAATGTGGATTAAACAATATTGCGGTGACAATCATGACAATTGGCCATTCCAATGGTGCAAATGGCAAAAATTAGTTGCCGTTGCTACCGTTTAACTCGTCCTTTTCAAAACTTTAGATAGGTATATCCCTTGATTGTAGATACCTAGGGAGTCGTTTCGGCTCGTTTCAGCCGCCCGGCACTGCTACCTTTACAGATATTTTGTGCATGACTCTACAACTTAATTTTTGTCCAAGAAACGTAGACTTCTTCCAAACGAAGCTACTTTCTTGGGAGGTAGTTGACTCACTTCTTGAGGTGATAGCTGAACTCCTTCAAGGTATTTGAACCTTTTGCAGAGTAGATGTTCAGCGGTTTCAGTTGCACTTTTGCAAAATCTGCATTGGTCGTCTTCTGCTTTGCCTATTGCCTTTAGGTGGTATTTTACCGGGCAGTATCCAGTGAGCAGTCCGGCGACAGTTCTAATATCTGCTCTGTTCATGTCTAAGAGCCGTTCTGCTCTTTTTGTAGAGATGGTGATAAATATTTTCTCTTGTCTTACTCCTGAAGTGTTTCTCCAGTAGGACGACAGTTGGACTTTTTCTCATATGTTTAGTTCTTCGGTGATGTGACTCTTCATAAGGCCACAGTAAGACTCTGGACCATAATATGGTGTTGCAGCTCCTTCTTTCGCAAGGCAGTCTGCTTTTTCGTTGCCCTCTATGCCTCTATGGCCAAAAACCCACATTAAAATTACCTGGTTGCGTGTTGCTAGTTGCTTTAGGGTTTGCTTACATTCCCAGACTAACTTTGACACGCACTTAAAAGCTTTTAGAGCTCTTAGAACCGCCTAGCTGTTTGAAAATATGTAGATGTGCTTTCTGTGAAGTCCTTGTGTGAATCACTCTTCTGCACATATATTCATGACAAACACTTCCGCTTGGAAGATGGTTATATATTTGCCTAGCAGTTTGGAAAGCTTACAGTTTGAACCTAAAATGCCCATCATTCTCCTTTCGCTACTTTTGAACCATCTGTTTACCACAGCGATGCGTTATCGGCCAGTGGTAGTTTTTTACTCTATGTTTGGCGGTCATCAATAACCACTGCGAACTGGACATCTAGGTCCAACATGACCATCAGTTGGTCACTTTGTCTGCTGGCATTTTCCAGTTTTATTGCTTGAAAGATGCGCAGGTGACCAGTCAAATATCCAGGCTTGAATTTGCCAATTTAGAATAGCCTGTGAGCACTGATAATCGCCTCCCTCTTCACACTGAGGTGGAGAAGAGGCATGTTCAGCAGCACCTCTTGACATTGTTCCTGTTATTCCTAGGCGTTGTCCCTGTTATGCCTAGGCATATCAGCCTTTGCACTTTATTAAGTTTGGTCCGAACGGTGACCTGCTGGATCTTTGTCCACTATACCATCGAGGCATAGGTGACCATGGATTTTGTTATTGTTTGGTAGATCCAATATACCATTTTTAGTTTCAGGCCCCATGTCTTGCCAACTAGTTTGTGGCATGTCCAGATTCCCGCTGTGGCTTCAGAGATGGAGTTTTCTAGGTGCTTGTAACAGGTAAGTTTACGGTCCAGTATGACCCCTAAATATTTTACCATGGTTGCAACACGATTTTCTTATTAATATTAACAAGTAAAAGATTTTAATTAAAACAAACTTAACACCGGAGAGTCGTGTTTGCAATACCCGGCTCCAGGAGTGGTGCTGAAAAAGCTCCGCTGGTGTTGTATGGGGTTGTTAGGCACGTTTTATTAAACAAGGAAACACAATCTCAATTTACGAATCGATTTATTGACTTCTAGGTTTTTTTATTAAAAACAGTAATAATCTTACAGTCAAATTTGAAAACAAAGGAATGGCCACAAAAAACTATTAAGTATTTATTGATGATGGTACAATATGATGATATACTGAGACCAATTCTGTTGGTAAACTCCGTACTGTATGCCTTACACCTAAGAACTCTAGCACTACCAACCGAAGTGATCACTTTGGTTTACTAAAAATTAATAGATATGTAAATGCATCAATTAGTAGCCGCACCAATAATGAATGCAGTAATAATAATATCAATCAATAATAATAAAAATAATAAAAGCAATAAAATTAATAAGAGCTATCTTAAAGCTCAACAAACAAAAATGAGATAATAATAAAAAAAATAATGGGAACGATACCACGTTAGATCGGTCCGAAAGTGTGCTGCTGAAAAGGCTGCAAGCTCAGCAATTGAGGTGAAAGCTCAAAGTGTACTGGCCTCCTTACTTCAATGAAGAAATTATAGCCTCTCCCTTGCATATATATTTTTTTATCACCCCAAAAATTATCAATGGATCACATTAAGAAAAAAGTTCAGATATGATAAAAGAAAAAGGTTAAAATATCCTATAGAATGCAATGCAACTGGTGCTCGATGTAAGAAAAAATAACACAGATAAAAGCAATTAAATCATTAAATTAGACAAAAACTTTAGCAATATTTACCTCTCTCGAGTTGGAGGGTTGCCTGGAGGATCAACTGCCTCGGTTTTATAAGATGAGCTTGGAAAGCCTCTAGAAATAATGGAAAATAACCTTTAGCATCATGTCGATCATGTGTCGGCAAGCAGAAAAAAAAATAAATTCCAGAGAAAATCTTACCTCGTGGAGTACGAATATCTCAATAACTTGGTTGTGTCAAGCACTAATTAGGGACTCAATCACAGATCCCCTAGATGGGTAATATTAAACACAATACAAAAAGGTTGAGTCACCTAGGACGGCACTAGAGCAAAACGCTTCCTCTCTTCCCAGTAGGTATTTCTAGAAGCACGAGATCATCGTTTTCCATCAATTTTCTTTGCCACTTCCACGGAATCAGAAAAAAATGGTAGTGCCAAGAAGATTGATCTAAATGAAGAAATAGTCGATACGAGAACGAGAACTAAGCGTTGTAAAACGGCTGCAGAAGCAACAACTAATGAGCTAAAATTAAATTTTTCTATAAATAATAGGAAATCCCAACTATCAAAGTCCTCAACTGTCGGCATGAAGGTGGAACTACAATATAACAACTTACTTTCAACAAAATAGAGAATCTTTTGTTGCTAAATGTAGCAGATAAAATAAAATTAATAATATTTTATAGTGGCAAAATCAGGCTGTGTGGAAAAAGTTAACTGTGTTCCGTGTAGGATGGGAGTCCCTCCCCTTCGCCCCAATCCGTGATAATGTTCAGGGCATTTTGCATGCGGTTTGGAATTACGCCTTCATGTTTGTCCTTTATTATTACTATTAGGTCGTCTGCCAGCCTAGAACTACAAATCCAGCTATACTTAGAATGGTAAGGATTTAATCCACTATTAGTGTTCATAATAGGGGGGGGGGGGAGAACACCTCCTTAAGGGCACCCTCTCACTGTGCTGACAGATGTTGACACTCCGCTTACTTCTGTTGTTACGAAGCGGTGCTTTAGCATTGTTTCTGTCCATCTTATGATTGGGAGCGCAACTTCCCACTCTTGGAGTGCTCTTCTGGTGAACTAATGTGAGATATTATCAAATGCTTCCTCTATGTCAAAGAACGCATCAAGAGCAATTTATTTGCATTCAATTGTCTTTTCTATATCCATAGCTAGACAGTGTAGAGCACTTAATATGGATTTGCCTTCTTAGTACGTGAACTGCCTAGGATGGAGCGAAGTTCCCGTTAGAGTTTCGCTTCTTATGTATTGATCGATTGCTTTCGCCATTGTTTTGAGGAGAAAGGTTAGGCTGATGGGACGGTATGATTTTGCTTCGTCCTCCGAGCGTCGGCCGATCTTAGGTATAAATATCACATTTGCCTCCCTCCAAGCTAGTGGTATATGTCCCAAGGTAAGGTTAGCTTTGACGATTTTCTGTAGCTGTTCCTTCAGGATCTCATAGCCTTTCTGAAGCAGGGCAGGGAAGATCTCGTTTTTACCGGAGGATTTGTAGGGTTTAAAGCTATTGATTGGCCATTTTGTTCTATTGTTAGTGATGAATTTCCTGTCAGTCTTTTGTACCTCCTGTTCGGGCTCTGGAACCCTTCTCTGTGAGGATTAGTCTGGTTCTGGGTATCTTCTACGATTTGTGATCCAGGGAAGCGAGTCTTTAATAGTACCTCTAAACTTTCCTTCTGATCGTTGCAGTATTCTCCGTTTGGGTTTTTTAATAGGCCAATATCGTTTAAATGATTTTTTAAAGGATTTTTTGTAGACGCTGTGCTAAGGCTAACTCGTCTATGACTTCGCAGAATTGCCTCCATGATCTCCTTTTAGATTTTCTATGTTCTTTGTTGTACTCTGTGTGGGCTGTTCTATACTCTCCGTTGAAGTAATAATATTACGATATATTGTTATCAACTATTAACGTGGATTTTGTTGTCAAATAAAAAATACAGTTTTATCACCTATCATTCTAAATATGTATTGTATCAGAAAGCTTGATATGGCAATTATACGTCATACACAATATCATTCATATAACTCTAAAGCTTCGTTCACCAGGTAACAATCTGAAAGTAAACATTTTCGATAACTTTGCGCAATAAAAGTGGATCAATGGCTTTACGAATCTCGAATGTTGTCATTCAGCTGCCGAAGTGTTTGTAGGATATTAGTATACACTTTACAAAATACAAGAGGTGCTTATAATAACAAAGCAACACGAAATAGCATTACTTATGGGCTACTTAAACACTAGAGTTAAGAAGGAAAGCCAAATATAACATCACCGGAAAACTTCAATTGGGAAAAAGGAACGAAATAGGAGGACGTTTAATCGAATTATGCCATGAAGTGGGTATTATTATTAGTTGCATTCCTTTCACAGGTGAGAACAGTGGTAAAGCAAGGTGCTTTAAGCTACCATTACTTTTATTTTGGGTATGTGCAGGTAATTTTAACAATGTTTTTCGTTCCACTTATGTTTATTCCTGCTATAAATATTCACTTTTTATCTTACACCTAGCTTCAACTACCTATTCGAACCGACTCGGTAACAGCTGTATTGAATATTCAAGGGTGATGAACGTAAGAAAATCGATAATCTTACAGAGTAGAAAACTACAATAGGTCGACATATTTCAAACTATCAAGTATTCCAGAACGAATTTTGTATATGTCAAAGAATCCTGGTAAGAGGCACATAGAATTGATGTGCCTACCAAGCTAAGACAGCGCTTTCTAGACGGTAGCACATGAAGGGCATCCGGGCATTATTGCAATGAAAGCAGATTAAAAACTATAGTATGGTGGCCTAAAATTGACGCTGATGCTGACAAACCTGTCATGTCGTGTAAAGGCTGTACTTTAGTTTCAACCCCAACAGCACCACATTCAATGAGAAAAGGCAAATACCTGCAGGACCCTGGATTGATGTTGGTGTTGATTTTATGGGTCCGTTACTAAGTGGTGATTGCCTCTTTCTTATAGTTGAGTACTTCAGCAGATATAACACAGACAAAATTATAAGAATCATAAAGTTTTTCAAGACTTGGGTTTCCAGTGTCAATAACGGCTGATAATGGAAGACAGTTTATCAGTGATGAGACAAAGACATTCTGTAATGAATATGGAATTAAACTTTATCATACAATACGACACTGACCCCAAATAAATGGGGAAATTGAAAGGCAAAATAGAGACCTAATAAAAAGATTAAAAGTTAGTCATGCTTTAAAACGTAACTGAAAACAAGAACTAGATTATCTGACTATGTACAACCCTACTCCTCATTCCACTGCAGGCAAAACACTAAATGAATTGTTTTTCCGTAAACAATTTAGAGACAAGCTTCCCAGTTCAATAGCCACAGCGCATGAGATATGGGATGAGGAAACGCAACAAAAATATTACATTTGAAAGGAAATCGGAAAAAAGAAGATAGGGAATAGGAAGCAACAGAGAATACTGAAATAGAAATACAAAACAAAGTATACCAAAGGAACTTTATAAAACAAAATAAAACAACCCCAGCATTTGACTCGATCGAACACACATTTAATAAGAAATGAAGGAAATGGACCAGAACACAGAATAAATAATATTCATGTCACTTAAAGAAGGTGGAAGGACAGTGGAAAGTATGCAATAATCAGCCATCAATTGAAGTGGACGCTTAAACAAATTAATCGTTATCAAATTATCATTGAACATATTGCTTTTCTCGTATCAAACATTTTCTAGCTATTCATTTAGCCAATTGTTAATTATGTAGCTTTTATCATATTAGGATAATTATGATATATTATGTTAGCGATAAGCCTTACTATGAGTTTTCTAATTCAAACTAGAAATTAGGTCTATATTTCATTTTTAGCTTAAAAATCATTTATTAGTAGTATAGTCTAGTTTGTAAAATTTACTATCGTAATAAGGCGTTACGGGAAAATATGTGATGTACTGACTACCAATAAAGAAGTCGTACTTGAGATGACGTAATACCTAGGTAAGAACTATCGAGAATACAACAGTCGTTGAAAACTGATACATTATTTGCTCTCCAAAGTCAATTAACCCATATCCAAATCGAAGGCCAAACCACCAACAACACACTTCAATCCCAAAACTTTGATCTTGAAAACATTAAGGGACAATAAATTCGAATAACACCGCTCCTTGATCTCGCCGTTTATTTTTATGGACGACAGAATTAAAGCAGGATCCAAACTGAACGAAATTGAGCCAGTGGTGACCCTCTGGGTATGGCCACTAAGGAACAGCTCAAACTACTGCAACACCTTGGTCCTGAAACTGTACAGATCAAGCCTTTACACCAATGCTCTGTGACTAGGACAATCAAATGTATCCGTAACCACTCCTGGAGAGTAAATTGATATTTTCTAGTGTTTGGAAATTTTACAATGGTGGGTATGAACCGTTATAGCACTTATATTTATTTTTATTGATCAGCATTGAACTACATATTTTCATATTACCTTTTTAAATTTACACAAATACGAGATAAAAATATCTATAAAGTAGTTAACTTTTTTAAGGTTATTTACAACATGAGCTTATCTTACGTCTGCAATATTGAAATCGTTGTGCTTTATTTGAGATTGTCACGTAAAAAGATTATGGTAACCTTCAGTTCAAGCCCAAAAAGGCGCAACACGTCAGTTATTCTCGTTTCATATTATTTAATTGTTTTAACAATTACGGGATTAAGTAGCAAAGTCCAAGTCGATAATAAGTGGCAGTTGACAAATTACTGGCTGCGTGACTGAAAAATGGCAAGTGACTCATAAACGATGACACGTGATAAGTGGCAAATCTAAATCGCTGATGTCTACTGAAGCCGCAAACGTAAGGCGTAGCCCACGTCTGCGATAAAAATGACAAGTGGCGGGTGACTGATCTACATCACTGAGCCACCATAAATAACAAAAACGATTAAAAATAGCATAGCCCACGTGGGCGTTATCAATGGAAGATGCCAGATCCCGTCAGGTCTCAGGGTGTTTTTGATAGTAACCCGTATTTGTGTCACTATGCCGATGACAGCTTTTATGGTGAAATGCCCCTGCCCCAAGGCACATTGGCTGTACCTAAAGGCCAAGACTCGTAACAATGGTGAATTATTTACCACCACTGTCTGTTAAGATCCTGTTAAATTGACGTTGTTTGATAGCAGGTTCTAAAGTAGATGTTTGTTAACCGAGTATCTTGAATGATAAAATCCGAATGCTCATTTTTTATACATCTATTTTCGTTTACTTGTACAGTTTAAGGAAAACGCAGTATTAATTTAATACAAAGTGAATTGAATTTATTTATTAAAGGAAAAATGTACATAAGAAAGAAAAGTTTATTTACCATAATTAAGTTACGACATTTCAATCAGGCCATCGCATTAAGAAGTAAACCGTGACCGTTTAATAGAAAAATAACACATCCAAAGTATGTGCCCTTACACTGTGCTCTACGCTCGATACATTCACATTACTCATACGGGAAACATATGCATACCACCTAGTATACATGGACATACCACGGTATAGATAATATTATTTGTACTCTACACATACTAAAGAGATGTGCTCGTAGGCATTATAATTAACCATAGGGGCTAGTTCTAAAGTGACCTTGTAAATAAAACAAAGACCATTAGCATTATATGAATATTTTAATAAGATATTTTACCTGAAAATAACTGGAAGCTCATAAATAAACAAAATAAACATTAAATCAATTGTATGTAGTCAGCGCTACGATATGGATAATATATATGGATGCTATATAATGACCTTGAAGAATATGACAAAAATAATACTCTTAAAACTAAACCATTGCTTAAACAGTTGTAATACTAAACAAGTATATGATTATAAACATAACTTTGAGGCTATGTACAGGGTTATCGAACGAGGACTAGACAAGGCGATTTTTTGACATTCCCTTATAAAAAAACTGAAAAAGCCATCTTAAGTAATTTTCTCCCGCGAATTCGGATATATTCAGCAAAAAAAACAATTGAACATCAAATAAAAGTGTTAGGGGTCACTTTGATATTTTTTTAAATGGAACACCTTGTATATTACTACATTTTTGGACTCTCTAGAAAAATCTAAACACATTTTGTATATAATATCCTATACCTATCTTTAGCTGTTTACCAAATATTGCCAGTTGAAAGTCGGGCATTTTGACACTTTGACAGGCTCTAAAATCTAAATCGCACGAGATCAAAAAACGGTGTGCGCATGCATATCTTGTGTTTTCATACGCTGATGATAGTAACAGTACAGGGAAGGTCAAAAATGGCCTTGTTTAGTCCTCGTTGGATTACCATGTACAGTTAAATGCTCATTAAAGTCCCTGCGGAACTGCTACGTATGAGCTAGGTTAGCTGAGATAACTTTGGGATAAAATACAGCAATATACAAGCAATAAAAGCAGGTTAAATATTACCTTAATATTCACCTATAAGGTACTATGTACACTATGTTCACAATTGACGAGAAACGTTCAATTCGTTCAGCAGTTTATCTTCCAGCACAGGGAAAGTCACTTTAACACTTACTAAGTCTCTGTTGTAGCTTCTATATGCAATGAACTTCAATTTCTTGCAAATAAGAATGACTTGAATGTAGTAGTTTGAGATGTTATGCAGTTATATATGCATATGGCATGACATGGACGCCTTGTGGAATGCGGTTCGTATACACGCAAAAATAATTAAAAATCCGTGTAGGAAATAGCATTTGTGAGATCTTGAATATTGGCAGACAAGTGCCGATAATCCTTATATTAGAATAAGGCCAGAGTATAACAACCCAGTGTTATACTTTGATAAAGCATAGAGAATGTTGAACACCCATGGACAAGACCAATGGGAACGCTAGCACAGAGATGGTATCGCGTTAGAGATGTTGAGAGAATGATTGTAAACGTGTGGGTTTACCTACTTGAGATTCAAGACAAGACTCTATTAATATTGAGAACCCATGGACAAGACCAATGGGAACGCATCTACAGCGATGGTGCCGCGATTGAGAGAATGTGAATATAAACGTGTGTGTTTACTTACTTGAGTTTCGAGATAAGACTCGATTACTTGGGGTTCGAGACAAGACTCGATTGTAGAACTCCCATGGACAAGATCAATGGGGACGCCAGTACAGCGATGGTACAGCGTCATACTGGGATTGAGGATAATGGCAGACAGAGTGCCGATAAATACCTTTTCTGTAGGCTTGAGATGACAATGCGTGAAAACTGCCCGGCATGGCGGCTTAGCGCCATGCCGGCCGGCTGGAAAAGCGCCCTTGGCGCGACTTATTTGGGTGAGAGTCGAGATGCTAGATGCTACAACTTACTAGAACGTGAACTGGATCAACTTGAAGAAGTTGTCAACGCCCCTTCTGGCGGGATAATCTACATCGCTCCGGAAATAGAAAGGGCAATAATGTAAATATAGATATATTGTGTAAAAACTTAGCATGACCGGTTGTCTAAATTAAATTATGAAATTTAACACAAATCTGGTTGAAATCTGCTGGCTAGTTTTCATGAAATTCGATTATTAAAGATCGGAATTTTAGGGACCCCTAGATAATCCTAAAACTTCCTAGCTATAATGCTAGGAATTTTTAGGTTGGGTGAAGTGGCTATCCTGTAGGCTAGCGCTGTGATTGGTCGGCTCGGCGTAGGTTACGCGTGGGGTTCACATGAGTAAACGTTGTTACAACAGATGTCGCTAGGAATATCGCCGGGGTACAGCGCCTTTTCTGTAGAAAGCGCTGTGATTGGTCAGATGCCTTTTGAGGCCGCTTTACTTTTAGCTTTCTAGACTGCCTGATGCAGTGGACAAACATTGTAAAAAAGAGATGGCGCTAGTAGTATCGCCAAGGTTTTTAAAGTTTCTTTGGAATGCGAGCAGTGACGTGGAATGTTAAAATTGTACAAAATTAAATCGTTAGATTTGAAAGCGTGTTCAAAATGGTTTTTGAACAGCGGGTAAGATCTGACCAGGACATATATAATATATGTAAATTTTTAAGATACCCCCACGGAGATTACGTCACAATCACAAGGTTCTTTGGGGGGGTTGTCCCGAAGGAGTCTTTTCGTGGCCCGTAGGCTCTTTTTGTGTCGGACCATTGTACCCCTTGTTGTGTTAGCACAACTTGATATTCGATTGTTAGTCGGAGATAAGAGGGTGAAGATTTACTTGAACATATTTCGTCGACATCACCTTCCAGCCCGAAACCTAACCAAAACCGCGCTACTTACGAGAATCTGATCACCCTAAAGCACTAGATTTAAAATTCGACCCACCATTGAAATCATGCCTAGCTGTTAAATAGAAAAATAATTTTCCTATTTGTAAGGAAGCCGTCGCGATTCCCCTGTGGCTAGGATTTTAGGCTTTGTTCTTATTTCATTTGCCTCAGAAAACTAACTTAGATGCTCACTTCTCGTATAATTAAGAAATTATACACGGTGTGGGAGAAACCCGTATCTGGGTGAAAGGAGTGGATGTCAGAATATGTGAAAATTTGAATGGGAAACCAATCTCAAGCTTTGACGAGTGGAACTGGATCAGTCTCAGTCTATAGCCACGAGTGGATTTTTAACCCCCTTTCGTTCTTGCTGCAGGCTTTTTATATGAAAAAAACTTCATTTAATGTGTGGGTGTGACAAAAAACTATTAAAATTCGATCCCATACATTAAAAAAATGTGTTAAAAAGGGACGTAAAT
>JAEQML010068990.1:0-17830 GCA_016904865.1 Pissodes strobi | reverse complement strand
GAGGAGATTGGATCAACAGAAACAACTACTCGGAGGGCTAATACCCTTACCGGCATTGCCGGTATGGTTATTAGCCCTCGGGGTAGTTGTTTCTGCTGATCCAATCTTCTCACAAATAGCCCAACACGGTGCTTGTCCAGACAATGGAGCATATTCGGTTCGAGTGACGATTGATGAATGTCTTCATTCCGATAGGGGCATCAGGGTATCCATAACATCCATAGATAGTCAGGTTCTCGTGGGCGAAAACCCACACGCGTTCCTCTGAAGGACGAAACTATCGGAGGGAATATTTTCAACAGTCTCACTCTTGTTGTTGTGCTTTCATTGTGGACATGGAGCATTGAGCTTGATGTGATTCAAGCCATGTCTCCAACCAGGAATTGGGATATTCCTGACATTGCTCTGCCGTGATTTTGTGTTTAGATCTTCAATATTGTCCGGTCTATTCTGATAAACTCTTTCTTTCAAATATCCCCAAAGAAAGTAATTTATAGGCGTTAAGTCGGGGGACCTTGGTGGCCATTCAATTGTACCGCATCTCCCAATCCAACCATTTGGAAACATTTGATCTAACTAACTGCGAACATTAATACCAAAATGTGAATGAGCGCCAACTTTTTGGAATCAAATTCTTTCATCATGTATATCTGGATCTATTCTATAAAGAAAAATCTGAGCTAGCGCAGGTCTCAGTTCGAATGTTAGGAAGTCTAGGTAGCGTTCGGCCGTAAGGTTTTCTTTA
Organism: Pissodes strobi; assembly: GCA_016904865.1. Lineage (NCBI taxonomy): Eukaryota > Metazoa > Arthropoda > Insecta > Coleoptera > Curculionidae > Pissodes > Pissodes strobi. The sequence goes on along the minus strand of JAEQML010068990.1, from coordinate 17,085 downwards.
AAAAAAATGGACCCAAAATTCGATTGTTGATAATACCTGCCCATACATTAACTTTCTGAGGACGCTGCGTACGCGCTTTTGATATCCAGTGTGGATTTTCCTGAGACCAAAAGCGATAATTGTGCCTATTAACCACTCCATTTAAATAGAACGTAGCCCCATCCGAAAAAATTATATCCAGTGGAAAGTCATTGTTGTCGTCACACCGTCTCATCTTTTCCTCACAAAAATTCCAAACGCCTATCATAATCGTCTTCCAATAGCTCTTGAACAAAACATACCATATCCTGACTACGAGCCAATGAAACCGTTGAAGTATGACGATTTTCAGCAATTTCTAATGCTATGTCCAATTTTTTATCATCATCCAAAGCAACTGCCCGACCAGATTTGGGCAAATCACGTACTGTACCGTGTTCCTCAAATTTGTGAAATATTTTACTAACTGTCCCTTGTGAGATTTGGTTTTCGGGATAATTTGAATTAAATAAATCACACAATTCTCGTTGGCTTCTTATTTTGTCTCCACATCCATGTAGTATCAAAATTTCGATACGCTGTGCGGTTCTAAAATTGGTTTTTGACACGATACTAATGTTCAGACTTCCGATTTACAACTAAAGTAAACAATTAGCCTGAACAACCTGGTAGATGAAAAAAACACTCACAAATTACCTTATTTTTTGCTCTAGCATCAATAATAATGATTCAAATTCTTTATCTGTTATTAATTTTGCCCTATAGTCCCTCACTACAGTAGTTATTTTATAAGGCCCTAAAATCCTGGTTATTGCAAACATAATTTGTTTACTTGGTAGGCTAGATTCCATTTTTCATGAGCTTTTCAACGAGCCCCCACAAGACATAGGTTTCCATTTGAAAAAAAAAGTTGGGGTAACTGAGGGTTAGGGGGTCCCGAAAAAAAAATATTTAACCGAAAAATGTGAAAAACTCAAAATCAGTTACCGTGTTTCAGCATTTTCAACATTGCTTGCTCAAAAGATATGAATTTTATTCCAGACCTTTGGCCATCCCTGAAGACAAAATTAAGCATTTTGACTTAAGGTAAGCTCGAAAAACAAGATAGCTAGATCAGTAAAGGAATTATTAATAAATTCATTAATGAAAATGCTAGATAGCAAGAACGGTATACCATAATTTAGATAACTGTCTTGCACTGGTAATTATGACTTCATTAATTAAAACGATAGATAGAGAGAATGGTATACGATAATCTAAACAACTGACTTATGGTCTTAATTTTAACTTCATTAATTAAAACGATAGATAGAGAGATCGATATACTATATTCAAAATAACTGACTTACAGTCTTAATTATAGCTTCATTAGGTAGTTAAAACGATACCTAACGGAAAACAAGATACGCAATTTATTACATAAATGAAAAAATAGGGTTTACGTTACTCTGGTCGAGTTGTAGTGTTGTAGACACGGCTTCCTGGATGTATGCACGTATGTCACGCGTGGTTGCGTCACCTTAGCAAAAAAAGACCTTGGTACGGCTACCGCGGAATTAGTTAGGCCGGCTCGAAATTCTGTCTCACAGAATGAATTCTGTCCCTCAGCAAGACATTGAACCTCCTGAAGAAATCGGTTCTTCCGAAAGACCCTAGTTAAATGATAAATAATTTTTAGCCATCTTAACATATCTTTTTTAAAAAAAGGGTCACCACACTGCTTCGTCACACGACGTTTTTAGAACGAGATGGCCGGTATTTTATAAAATATATATTCTACTGAATCGATTTATTAATGTAACGGCTAGGGGTTCGCGAAACTACAGTCTCGGTCTCGAAAACGAGACCGAGACCGAGACTTACCGATCGAGACCGAGACCAAGGTAACGAGACTCTCGGTCTCGGTCTCGGTCTCGAAAAATATATGTAATATGTAGATAATTTGTTTTGAGCCATTTCCAAGCAATAAACAGCTATGAGTTTTCACATTTTTCGTAATATCTACAAGGTAATAAAACATCGCGTATCCATTAAAACAACTGGCATCTGCTTCTGGTACAACCGTGTCAGATTAGTATATTAAAAGATGAATGGCCACCTTTAACCATGTCCACTTATACAGTATATACCGTATACCTGTACAGAGTGACCCAAAATTAGTGGACGAAGCATTAGCCCTGTAGTTATTGGTAAAAATTCCTTAAATTTTTTCTATAAACATCTATCGGGAAACGCCCCCTACGGGAGCTAGGGCGTCTTAAAGGTGGGCCCCTAAAAATGATTTTTTTTCTAATTATTTCCAAAATTGTGTAAAATCGAGTTTTAAAATTTTGGAATTCCCCTAAGTAAGCTAAGTTTAATATTTAGAATTCGGAAAAGGAATAAGAAATAGAAAATTTTAGTCAGCTCAGATGCTTAACATTTTGGGACTGAATCTAAAAAATTAACGTCAACTTTTTTGTGGGCAATTTTTTTATTTTCTTCTCAAATTTTAAATACGCAAAAAAGTGCCTCTTATTTCGTATCATTAGGAAGCAGGGTTTTGAGAAAAACGGATTATAAATGTGTTCCGATTGCCAAAAACGGGTGTAAATTGAATGCTATAGTTTATCAAATTTTGAAAATCTGTCATAACTTTTTTCTGAAACAAGTGTTTCTACTATTTTATAATAATATGAAGTTTTGTAACGTCAAAAGGAATTTTTGGGGAATATCAAAAATTATAACCTTCATTTTACACCCGTTTTTGGCAATCAGTATACTTTAAAATCCGTTTTTATCAAAAACGCTGCGTCCTAGCGAAACAAACTAAAAGGCACTTTTTTGCGAAAAAAAAATTCAAATTTTCAAAATTTGAAGAAAAAATATATAAAAAGTTAGCCCAAAAAAAAGTAAATTTTTAAATTCACCCCCTAAAATGTTCACACCTAACTAAATTTTTTTATTTTTAATTCCATTTTTAAATTCAGAATATTAAAGTTAGTAGAATCCCAAAATTTTAAAACTCTATTTTACACCGTTTCGGAAATATAAAGAAAACTATATTCAGGGGTCCTTTTTTTAAGAGGCTCTAGCTCCCTTCCCGATATATATTTATAAGTAAAATTTTAGTTATTTTTGAGCGATAAATACATGGTTTAGGTTTCATCCACTAACTTCGCGACACCCTGTATACCGTTTTCAAAATAATTTTTTCCATATAATACAGAATGTTTGAAAATGACATCACTTTGTATGGCCACGCTACAACTGATAAGAAATGCAAAAAAAATAAGAAGAAAAAGCGTTGACTTTCACAACAAAATTGACATAAATCGGTACCTAGTTTTTATGTGTACAGGGTGTCCCAAATTCGAGCCTCATCATTGGGATCTCGGGAACTAGAAGAGATACGAGGTCGGTTAAATGGAGGCGAAGTTGCGCGATTTGAAGCTGATCAAAATGCCACTTTACAAGTTTCAAAATTGCGAACACTTCCGAAGATTTTTGGAAAAAACCGAATATTCGCGATTTAATTTTTATTTTTTTAGGACTTTATTTGAATAGATATCACAAAATAAATTTCATATTTTAATTGTAACTCTTTCTTTTCTACAAGATGGTGTTATCAGATTTTCAAACCGACGTTTCATCTTTGAGCTGCCACCATCAACTTTGTTTTTTTTATATACGGCCCTGGATTTTTATTACGTTAAATTCCGTAGCTTCTAAGGTCCCAGAATCAATGATGTATCGCACTTATTCGAAAAATTCATATTAATGGCATTTTTCATAAGAAATCATGTGTTAGAGAGAGACAGAAAACAGATTTTTGCTAAGATCTTACCAGGAAATCATTAAAATGATTTTTTCGAAAAGAGTAAGCGATACAACAATGAGAATGTGATTTAATAGGTTTGTTCTAGCAGCGATTTAAACCCAAACCAAACCAAAGCCAAGCCATCCGGAGTTTGCGCATAGCGATTTAAGTGTCGCTTATATTGCAATGCGCAAACTCCGGATGGCTTGGCTTTGGTTTGAAATCGCTGCTAGAACAAACCTATTATTTGTTCCAAATTTAATCCCACACAACTATTTACTTGGGTAAATTGCTAAAAATATAGCCTAAAGCCTATGGTTTGAGGGTTGACACTTTAATAATTATATTATTTATTAACCACTTCTTATGTTAGTTTTTAAGCTTTTTTTATTCAAAGCATTAATACGTAAAAAAGGTTTTTGTTTTTAACCCTAATAAAAATCTATTTTCTGTCTCTCTCTAACACATGAGTTCTTATGGAAAATGTCACTAATATGAATGTTTCGAATAAGTGCGATACGTCATTGGCTTTGGGACCCTAAGGTGATATCAGACGGTTCACTTTTCGGTTCATTCGGATGAATGATCACTCAGAATGCCGAAATCCAACATCGCTGGATTGGTTCACTTCATTTATCACTTTTGATTCATTTAATGCTTAGACGTTTCATTTTTAATGAAAGATGCGGAATGAAAGACAGAAACGAAAAAAAAGTGAACCGTCTGATATTACGTTTAGAAGCTCATAAAATCCGTAATAAAAAATCCGGGGACGTATTTAAAAAAACAAAGTTGATGATGGCAGCTCAAAGACGAAACGTCGGCTTGAAAATCTGATAGCACCATCTTGAAGAACAGAAAAAGTAGCAATGAAAATGTAAAATTTATTTTGCTATATCTATTCAAATAGAGTCATGAAAAATAAAAATTAAATCGCGAATATTCGGTTTCCAAAAATCTTCGGAGGTATTCGGAATTTTTAAACTTGTATGGTGACATTTTGATCAGCATCAAATTGCGCAACTTTGCCTCCATTTAACCGACCTCGTATCTCTTCTAGTTTCCGAGATTCCAATGATGAGGCTCGAATTTGGGACACCCTGTACATACTTAAAAATCCGCAAAATCCCTATCACTTGTATACCTACCTACATTAGAGGTAAGCATTTTTATATCAAAACAACAATTTAGAAACTAACATGAAATATATTAAAATAATAGTATAGGTACCTATTTAAGTTAACTATTATTATCGAAACAACTGTTGCAAACAAAAAATGTAAAATTATTTAAGAAGTTTATCCCTAATATCACATCTACACCAAGAACTGATACACAAAAGACCTTTATTAGATGTTTCATTTAACTTAACATTACGAAGTAACGTTTGTGTTATTAACGAAATAAAACAGTAAATTATTTAATTGCTTTTTATTTGCTCAAACCGAGACCGAGACCAAACCGAGACAAGACCGAGACCGAGACCAAGGTAGTCTCGGTCTCGGTCTCGAGCTTCGAGACCCGAGACCCAGACCGAGACAAAATTTTTTCTTCGAGACCAAGACCGAGACTTGCCAGGTCTCGGTCTCGGTCTCGGTCTCGCGAACCCCTAGACTAGTGATGCGAAAGTATCGATAGCGCTATCGATAACTATCGATAGTAAGGGCTATCCAATGCAATCGATAGTTTTTTAACTATCGAAAACAATCGATTGTTTTTCGATTGATACCCGTCCCTCCACAGTGTCCACATCAAATCCAAGAATAATCTTGGCTGGCGCCGGCTACATGACTTATGACATCGATTTAAAGCGGGTGCAATTTGAGTATCGGGTACTCTTTCTAACATCATGAAAAAGAGGAAGTTCACCGACAATCGATCTACAGGCAGCGTCAACATCCACGCATCGGCCAATCTGATCCTGATCACGATCACACCTTTTTTAGATTGCCAGCATAGCTTCTAGCGAGCAGCGGTTTTAAACTACAATGACAATTGGGTGGGCGGAACTTGGTTTTTTTACTATTTAGAGGGTTTGTTTGAATGTCTTCACGGTCCAGTCAGTTGTCAGTTGCTTCCAACAGGTCTAGTGGTAAGATGCTGTGCTTCTGATACGATGCTCCGGGTTCGATTCCCTTCAGTGGCAAGACTTTTTATATTTTTTAAAGGTTATGTTTGTTTCATTTTTCAATTTGGGTTAGTTTTGCTTAGTTGTGCTCCCGTAGCGAGCGCCATGCGTGAAGTGAAATATTCGACATTCTAAAATAGTAAAATGCTCTAAATAGAAAACAAACCAAGTCCCGCCCACCCTATTGTCAATACAGAATCTGACCACTGCACTAAAAGACCTGTTGAAAGCAATTTATTGGACTTTAAAGACATAAGTAAATTCCATGCCTTCCGGAGAATAAACTGTTTTCTCTAAATGTCAATATTTATCACTATCGAAAACTATCAATAGTTATCGATGGTTTGACATTCGACTATCGATAACTATCGATGGCCGAGACTATCGATAGTTTCGTATCACTACCCTAGACGGCACTATTAAACGATACTCAGCTCTGAAGGTAAAAACAAAATTCCGCTATGGAAACGTATTGCTCGCCAGAATGTCGAAACTAATATATACCACCTTTTTACATGCGCATTCACCGGACATACGCTCCTTGTCAAACAGATTCGGGCACCGGAGTAAAGACGGCTTCAGAGAACTGCGTCTTGTCGCCAGCGACAGGAAATTGACCAATAAAAATTAAAGTGACTGTATTCCCCTACCTCCCATTTTATAGCCGCCGCGACAGCTTGTGTAGTTCAACAAGTTGAACTTCACTTGCTGTTGCTGTCGCCCATATACGTAAAAAAAAATGGTGCCGTATAAAACCATAACCTAAATGTTGTATGTTGTTTTTCGCCGTGGATTTTGTTGTAAAAGAAAATGTCGACCTCATTTAGCAAGGGAACGAAAGTAACATTACAACACGAATCCGGTATAAAATTTAATGCATTTTTGACGGAGTACGAATTAGAACGATATGAAGAAGGTAAGTTTCAAATAATTCCATATTAATTATTTCATTATCCTGTTACCTTCGCAAACCACTTTGTCGATCTATCGATGTTAAGAATATTTTAGTATATTTTATTTATTTAAATAAAGATATATATTTTATCTATGGTGATATAAGTGACTATATATTTTTTTCTTTTTAGATACCTCCTTTGCAAACGAACTGGTAAATAAATATTACCAAATGTATTTAAATGGTTTAATTACACCAATTGCTAGTAACACTGTTGATACAACTATGGTTGCAGAGGATACAATAGCAGATATAGAGAACGATGAACCCCAGGAGAGTTTCAGAACAATTTCTGCAGAAAATGAGGAGTTATTAATAACTTTAGTATCTCAAAGATCACCTTTGTACGATTATAGAATTCCTCTTAAAGAAAGGAATAAAGAGAAGGTTAAGCAGTTGTGGGAAGAAATAATATCGGAATTAAATGGTATAAAACATTAAAATATTGTATACCCCTGGTAATCTATAGCATTATTTATTTTAGTAAACATGAGCGTTGAGGAGATATCTAAAAAATGGAAAAATATTAGAGACAGTTATATTAGAGTAAAAGCCAATATTAAAAAGAGAATTGCATCTGGATCATCAGCAGCAGAAAAGCTTGAGGCAGAAAGAATTCAAATGCGACACAGGAATTATGATCTACTGACATTTTTAGATGACTCTCTTTCATCCAGAAGGTATTTTATAAGAAAACCTTTATTCAGGTTGTCATATAATAGGTTTTTTGTTTATTTTTAAGGATAAAACAATTTGTTTCATTTCAATACAAGCAGGTCAGTGTCAACACAAAAATATCACAGTTTCAGCAGGTATTAGATGTCATCTAGTTTGTGATACAAAACTTTGAATATTTAAGTAATTTATAGTGGTCAAATTATTATTATTTATTTAGATAATACTTAATTAGCTGTGATTTACTATTTTCATTTCTGCTAAGAAATACTGCCTCCTTGAACAAACCATATACACTTTAATCATTTTTGTGTTTGTATGCCAAAAAATTGTCATATTCTACCTACCTTTTGTACCCAAAAGCAAAAATGAATAACTTTTTCCTAAAACATATTTTTATTAATAAATATGTTTTATAAAACTAAATTCTTCTTTAGAACATCGACCAATTTGGAGCAAAGTACTCAAGAATCCCCAGCTGCAACACCTTCTTCACGATCCAACTCAAGGAAAGAATTAAGGCAATCCTCTTTAAATGAAAATCAACTTAGCTCACAAGACAAAGCATTTTTTGATAGTTTGTCAGCTTTATCAAATCAAGATAGTAATCAGCTGACACCAACCCAACATTTTTGTTTGAGACTGGCTGCTAGTTTGGAAAAATTACCAGAACGAATTAGAAACAAACTTGAACTTGAATTTTTAACAAAAGTTACTGAAGCTGAAGAATTGTATGAAGATATATAAAGTAAAATGTGTTTTGAATATGTAATTATACATAGATAAAACAATAATAACTTTATAAGACTTACTATTTGTTTTTCTTTATTGTTTGACCCTGTAAACACAATACTTAGAAGAGGAGCTTGAAGATAAATTAAAATGCATACCAAGCTACTGTATGTACGTAAATATATTTTAACTATTTAGTTTAAGTAGGTATGTCACAGTTCATACTTGGTAAAATTGAAACATTAAACTTTCCAACCAAAATTTCATTTTCTGATTGAAATACAAATAATTTAACTGATCAAGATTTCATAGTTTAATAAATTATAATAGAGTGAGTAAATTTTTAAAACTTTACATTACTTTAGTGTTCCTTTAAAAACAGCAAGTTAAAATGGTGCTTTATTGAAAAAGGATGAGTGATTATTACTAAAATGAACCAATATAAATATAACCTTTTTATCTCCAAATTGTTAGTTCCGCACAAACAAAGCTTTCTTGAACCATTATTTTAAAAAATCTGGTTTCACTTTATTTCAAGAAATTAAATTATGTTTACAGTAAAAATCACAAAACGTTACATTTTAATATCAATGTAAGTGTTAAATGTTATCCCACTGCCATGGAACGGATCCCTCCTCATTAAAATATTCTTTAAATGTATCCCTGCAATTTTTTACATAATTTGTGTATGTATTTGTGCCCATTTTTCCAAGTGGTTCCAGTGATGTACTATCAAGACTATCTTGCATAGGATTGTTAGAAACGTTTACTTTCTTCATTAAAAAATTATGTAAACAGACTGTAGCCTTAATGATGTTATCTATATTTTCTATTTTGGCAATTATTGTCCTTGAATATATTCGCCATCGAGCCACTAAAATAGCAAAAGCATTCTCGCTTATACGCCTGGCTCTTGAAAGGCGATAATTAAAAACATTTTTTTCAATATCCAAACCACTTCTGCCAGGATAAGGTCGTAACAAATTTTCTAGGAGAGGGAACGCTTCATCCCCAACAAACACATAAGGTAAAGGTGGTCTATCTGCCGATATCACTCTTGGTTGAGGTATGTCAAGTTCTTTAGCTCTAAGTTTTTGTCCAATGGCAGATTTTGAAAATATACCAGCATCACTTTGTCTTCCCTGACCTCCAATATCTACTAGTCTAAATAGATACTTATCATCAATAATTGCCAATAAAACAATGGTATGAGTCCCTTTGTAGTTATAAAATTCACTTCCAGAATTTGGTGGAGCCTAGGTGTAAGGAATCAGAATTATTATTTACCATATTTTGTCTTAGATGATGATATTACTTACCTGAATGTGAACATGTTTTCCATCAATCGCTCCAATACAATTAGGAAATTGCCAGGTTTCTTCAAACCCTCTTGCAATATGTAACCATTCCTCTTTATTGGGTGGAACAAGAACATATGGCTGTAGTACATTCCAAATACTAAGGGTTGTCTCAGATATTATATCTGAAACTGTACTAAGTCCTGTTCTAAACAAATAGGAAATGCTAGTCATACTATCACCAGCAGCAAGGTACCTGGAAAGTTAACAAAAGTATAATTATAATTCATCTTAAATTATTAATTATACCACTAACCGTAACGTTATTGCTAGTCGGACCCTAGCAGAAATAGGTTCTCTTCGAATATCAACCTTTTCAATGTAAGGTTTTACCATTGATAATAATTCATCAAAAGCTTTGGACTCCATACGAAAAAAATTGTCATGGTTATTATTTTTATTTAATCTCATTTCAGATATTAGATTACTTCCAGCACCATATCGATCTCGTGCAAGTTTTTCAAACATAGGCCTCACCCATAATCTAAAAATATTGATAATATGTAATTACATATATTTTTGGCGGGCGGAAAAACAAACCTTTTTACTTTTCTGTTTTTGTTGGGATGATTCTTTCTTTTTCGCCACCAATAGTATACAAGAATCAATTGGACTGGATTTTCCAACATTTTTAATTTTTATCTAAAAGTTTTAAATCCTCAACCCACAAAAACGATTTTTAATAATACATTTTTCGTGGCCTCTCGACACCGTCAGCACAAAATACTGTGTCGCCTCGCCTGGTGTCGCGGAGTTGCGGCGACAGTCAATGGATAATAGGTGGGGATTTATCGCAGCGACATCACTCAGTTCTCTGAAGCCGTCTTAAGACGTAGCCTACCGATAGATCTAGCCGTGACACTCATCTCCGCTACGCCAGTGACGTCACAACTGTAGGTGTAATTGAGCAAATAATGGACAAAATCGAGTTGCGCTCTTTTACATATTCACTCCAATATCTTCGAACCTAATTGAGCTATCAAAATTATTTTTTTACTATTGTAAAGTGCACAGTTTGGCGCTTCTGTCGAAGTATAAAATGGTTGAGATTTTTTATTCTAAATATGCTTAACACATCGGTAACTTTTGCAGTTCAGAAATTATGCAGGCAAATATTCACCAATCGAAAAACTTTTTTGTTTTTAGGAATTTCCTATAACATGCAGCGAATAAACTGTAGATAAAAGACCAAAAATATTTCTGGTACCAAAATCGTTATTGTCACTTTTATAGTTTAGGCGCTATCGTATTTTATAGCGCGCAGAATTTAAAAATTCTGGTAACTCGTCACATCGGCGCCGGCAGAGTTTTTGAATTCTGCGCGCTATAAAATATCATAGCGCCTAAACTATAAAAGTGACAATAACGACTTTGGTACCAGAAATATTTTTGGTCTTTTATCTACAGTTTCTTCGCTGCATGTTATAGGAAATTCCTAAAAACAAAAAAAGTTTTTCGATTGGTGAATATTTGCCTGCATAATTTCTGAACTGCAAAAGTTATCGATGTTCTAAGCATATTTAGAATAGAAAATATCAACCATTTTATACTTCGACAGAAGCGCCAAACTGTGCACTGTACAATAGTAAAAAAATATTTTGATAGCTCAACTAGGTACGAAGATATTGGAGTGAATATGTAAAAGAACGCAACTCGATTTTATCCATTATTTTCTCAATTACGCCTACAGTTGTGATGTCATTGGCATTGCGGGGATGAGTGTCAGGGCTAGATCTATCGGTAGGCTACGAGTAAGATCGCATTAGTAAGGTAATGACAAGAGCGATACCAGAAATTAACCAGTAAGGAAAGAAATTCGCAATATTGTATTCCGTAACATTTACAACGTTATAATAAGTCTATAAGATTTTGGTTTATTTAATGCTGCTCTCACTTGTTCTTTCTAATTTATTGCAAAGTAGTTTGTAACTACCTAGTACCAGCTAACTTTTAAAATTTATTAGAGCGTATTTTTGTAACATTAAACTTTTTTGCTATTTTTATTTGAAGATAAAATAGCCTAAGCAGCTCTTTTGTCTTTTTTTTCCGAATGTACATTCTTTTATCTTAATCAACATTAAAATCAACTTCCCAAGACGAAGATAAAAATTATTTAAATTTAAATTAGTCCAACAAAACACCTTTCAGAGAGAAATTGACAACAAGACGATTTAGAATTAAAATAATTTATCTAAAGCCTTTAAAAGCCTTATCCGCAGTGAGTAAGTGCAAAATGCGGTTGCAGGAAATCCGTTTAAAAAACACTACCTTAGTAGGTGAATTGCATTTTATATTATTTCTCTCTGGATATATATTTATTTTGTAAAGGCATATAAGTATACAATTATTATCAAAGACAGTATACCTAAAATAAAGCTTAATTAAACTGTTTGGATTCACAATAAGATAATGAGTCGTTCTCTCTTTAATCAAATGTTATTTACTAGAGAAATATTACAGTTGTAAGAAGTTATACAGGGACATCATTTTAAGAGTCTCGCTCGATTTGCAATTTAAAAAAAACACGAAAAACACATTCCTATACATAGATTTTTGCAAAGAAGCCAAATATCACATTAAAAACTTTGTTATCTGTCGTTATTACTGAATTATTGTTCTTAAATGGCAACTCATATATATTTTTACGCCGTTCGATAGATATTGCTGAGCTGATTTCCAAGATATAAAGTTGTAGGCACTTTGGGATAACTATTTCAGTGTCTCACTCAGCTGACAATTTTCTCATTTGCTTTTCCAAAAAGCTAAAAACAGGTCCCTGAATAGATTTTTCGCGAGAAAGCCGATTCTAATATCCGAAATGTTGCCAGCTATCAATTTGACAAATACGGCGCCTTCTTTCCTGTTTTTAAATGGCAACATATATATTTTTACGCCTTTCAATAGATATTTCTAAGCTAAATTCAAGAATATAGGATTATAGGCACTTTGGGATCCGTTGTCAATATACAGGGTGTTGAAGTTTTCGATGGTCGAAAATCATTTTGAGTGCCTCACTCACGTGTGTGACGGGCTACGATTACCTATACGCATTTATTTTTTTTCTGGACGAAATGGCGAAGGATCAAAATAAAAATTTACGTGGTCGACTAAAGTCGACTAAAATTGATCTATTTCTGGAGGGAAAATAATCAAACATCATATTATTTATTAAAGTAGACTACAAAAATTAGATAATCACCACAATAGGACTAGTATTGGAAAAGCATGGAACCCAATCCCTTAAACTAGGTATTCTAAAGCAAATATTTCAATTTCAGTTCGATAATACACCTTGATGGCCATCCACTGTTTTCGGCCTTGCTAATTATGGTTTTTAATTGCTGATTCGAGGTATTTTGGAATCAAGAATATATTTTCGCCTTTCTTGGCGGGTTATGTCTAAAATAAAACAACAGTGATGGATTGTTTACAGATTAGCCGAGTGATTGGAGTTTGGACATGCCGAGTTATATTTTAAGGTTATTTAGGGATATCTAACACTGTAATTATAACTTACTTTTTGTACACTTGATGGTCATTCTGTGGTAATTTTCTCGTTGATTTATACTTGATAATATATTGTTTTGCTTAGGTGATTACGGAATATTTTCATTTTGGGAATGTAACATTGACGTTTGTTAGAAGTATGTCATGTCACTCCGGTTTTTAAACCATAGACTACACGACCGGTGGAAATCGAATCGGAGGAAGTCGTATCGTCGATATCGACTCGAGAACCACTCTAATTCGCGTTGCATTTATTGTAGGATTTAGCTATCATACGCTTGAATTTGCTGATTATATTGGATGGTATCAATGTTTAGCCCTCTAGGCTTGCATATTGACGCAGTATTACACGGACTCTCCATTATTAAAGTTCGATAATATTTCAGCTCGGAGTAGATTCTACCGACGCGGCGAAGGAAATTGTTCTATGTTTCATGTAGTCTGTGGGGAATAATTTTGGCGGTATAAGTGACAGCTTTCTGGACAAGCGCGTGGCCTTCACCGTCGACACGGTTGCCAAGTTAATGCCTTATTTGGCATAATGCTATTAGTGGCGCGTGTTGATTGTAATTTTAGACTGCCGCATAACGCGTGGGTTATATATTCCCTCCGAGGATTTAAAAGTAGATTCTAACTGATTCAAATCATTTCGATAATGAGTCGTTTTAGCGCTTGATTTGGTGAATCCGGTAGTATGACATCATAACTTTCTAGTACTTTGTCACAAATAGGGACGCTGTTGGCAACATAGTATGTTGGGCCGGCGCGATATTAATTCTGCTAGCCTCGTCATTTTCGGAGCAAGCCAATTTAGTCTTTAAGTGATCTTGAAGGAACCAGTAGGTTTCAGTGCCGAGCTCTTGAAATTGGGAATTTTCGTTGAGATACTGATATTTAGTGTGAAATATACAGTGCCCTAGTTAGGGGAATATTCAACGAAGCCCTTGAGCAGGATTGTGGTCGTCGATGGTTTCTCGTCTGATGGATGATTGTAGATGAAGGAAGATTTGTAGATTCGACCACCTGCACCCACATTTGGGGATTTGATTTTCGAGAGCTGCCACACACTTGAACCCCGTTTAACATCTAAAGGTATGTTGTTTGAGTAAATTTGATACAGATATTGTTTTGATCTGTTATTTGTTGAGGTTCCGTACCTGTTTCCTTCATATTTTGGCTTGATCACCGTGCTAATTTGCCCTATTTGTTTCGGGGGTTGCTGTTTTTGGATTTTTGGATTTCTATTTTGGATTTTTATTTTGAGATCATTGGTTATGGGTCTTCCATTGTCCTCTTACGATCCGGTTTCCTACCTGGGTTTCCAGACTGCATACTGAGACTCCTCCGACAACACGTGGTTTCGGAGTAACCATCAATTGACTGCGTGTCTCGCTGTCTGATCCAAGCCTCAACGCATACGGAGTGTGTCTTCTCAACCCTGACGCTCCAGTGATTCGACGAACACCTAGATCCTGGATGAACTCACTGTTGGCTTGATAACGTATCAGATAAGTCTTAATTTAGGATATTATCTAGAGTATTTTGGGACTTTTATTTTGTTTCATTTTATTATTGTGTTTTATTTGATTGGTGATTTAGGGCTACTTAAATTAAAGTTTCGGATGCATTTGCTTAATGAAAGTATTAATGATTTGACTTAATTTAAAATATAGCTACCTTCGGGTTATTTGGGAGTAACGAATTATTCTCAATAGTTAGCATAGGTATACTGGATTATCCAGCTAATCCGGATAGTTTTGGCGTGTTATTAATTCATTTCAGCGTAGTCTTGATCGCGTGTTTTACTCCTTTTCAGCGTCGTATAATATAAATAGTTTTGAAACTGTTTGCATATAAGCATAGCGTATCGACGCGTAATCATATAGGTTTACCTCTGGTACGGATACCATTTAATAGGTGAATATTATACTTACATGAATCTAGTACACTTGAACTAGCACGTTAACTTCTCGCTTATTGATTAGAGTTATTTAGAGTGTAGAAGTAGAAGAAGTTGTCATATTTTTGTACCGCATAGCTTGATAACACCAATCAAGGGAATGTAAACGACACGTGATCACGTATTCGTATTTATAGGGCGCCGTAGATATAACATAAAGTACTATTTAACATTAAACCGTTACTTTTAATATTCCATCTTTAGCATACATTGATATATTAATTGTCATAGCTACATATACAAGAAATTATTCTTGTAGCAATTATTTTTCTTATTTAATTCAACAGTATAGTCACCAATACGGAATATACACTTGTTATTTTTGTTTAATCGGAGTGATATTTCTTTTCGTTTCCCCTTCCAAGTTTTTCAATAGGTTACAGCGGGGAGGAGAGCAATTCGTGGTTATTGGTCGAATCTCACTGAAGATCCAGCATCAGGGCATGGCGATAAGTTAACCGCGTGGCGCTCAGGCATTATAACTCACCACGACCCTTCTCCACTGTCTAAAAGCTGGGGCCGCCATTGTTCCTGCACTAAAGGCTGTACCACCGATTGTGAACTTGGAGATTATTGTGAAGTTGGAGATTATTGTAAACTTGTATATTTATGTAAATTAGGTTTGTATTTTTTTGGGAACTGAGCGTTACAGCGGTACATACAGTTTTTGTTGCGAAATAGCGCACCAAGCATCTGGGAGACTGATTTTGCGAAGTTAGCAACGTGGGCATATCAAGACAAATTGCTGTTGACCGACACACCCAGTAGTCCGATTGACAAGGATGAAGGAATGGTCGATCGTGCCATAATGATGTCCGGGCCCGCCGTATTGGTCCTCTTGGTAAACGTGGCTGTTTGGATCTTTGCTGCATTGAACTTGACCAAATTTCTGCGGCCCCAAATTTGAACTTTCTCCAGGTCAGTTAATTACACTTGATACCACTTCGGGTTTGACTAGAAGTGGTAGGGGAGAGCGGGGCTAGTTGGCGCGGTTTTTATATTTACTTTCTTGCAACTCCGGTTTTAAAGATATTAACTATTTCCAAAATTTAACTGTTTGCCTGATTTGTCGGCTTTCTAATTTGCCAAGAATCCATTTTGAAAAGATCATCTATTTTGCTTAAAAAAATAAATACTAATGAGACTACAAGTGAGCCAACCTGCCCCATAAACGGGGCAAGTTGGCACATATTTTGCAGGAAGAGCATTCTATATCCACTTTTCGTTCGGCTTGCTTGCTTCATAACTTTCACCACACATAAGACAAAAACAATCTTCATCTTCTGAATCTTCATTATATTTCGGCTTAATGACATCTTTTTTCTGCTTTTTAATTCTTAAATTCTCATTTCGTGTTTTCTTATGTTCACCTTTGCTTTTGTTTTCAATGTCATATATTTCTTTTGTAACCTTTTCAACCTTTTTGCATTCATTCAGATTTAATAAATATAATCATCAAAGTTAATAGAGTTTTTAAGACTTTTTATTGCAGTTGTAGCAATAATACATTTAGCCGGCCAACGGGGCAGGTTGGCGCAGTGCGCCAACCTGCCCCCTTTTTTATGCGCCAATCTGCCTCGCGCTGTGTTTTAGGATTTTAAAAATTCATACAAAAAAACTTAGCGGAAAAATGAGTCCATATGCACTAAAAATCATTCAACAGTATTCTATGTCACTACAAAAGCAGTAAATATATAGTTATTTTTGCTTACCTTGGCTAAATGAACCGAAAACTGAACACGTTTTATTTCACTCTGTGCATCAAAATTTGTTCTGACCTGTTTATCTTCTCAGCGGTTAGTAGGATCACAGTCAAACTTTGTGTGCGTCGTATGCTGCCGATAAATAATTTATATGAAAGGACCGGCGTTGCCAGATTGGTGGGAAATATCCCAAAATGACCGCGCGCCAACTTACCCGCGCTCCAACCAGCCCCTCTGTCCCCCTCACTCTGTCATTTTAAGACAACCATTTATATTTTTCCCACTATCA